>CM075980.1:8969752-9067514 GCA_038087875.1 Malacoraja senta | reverse complement strand
TTCCATATGCTGTTAATGTTTACTTGCATTTTTTTGCTTGCTTATGCTTCTTTGCTTGAAATCCACCCATTCCTGGTTTCCAAATAATTCTCCAATCTTCTCGCACCTTCACATAGGTCTCAGCTTTCAACT
This sequence comes from Malacoraja senta, assembly GCA_038087875.1. Lineage (NCBI taxonomy): Eukaryota > Metazoa > Chordata > Chondrichthyes > Rajiformes > Rajidae > Malacoraja > Malacoraja senta. The sequence continues at coordinate 9,067,382 of CM075980.1, read as the reverse complement.
TAATACCATCCTTAATAGTTCCAGTTAGCCACGGATGGTTCCTTCTCTTTTGATCTTTATTTATCCAATAAATTTACCTTTGTCAAGAATTCCAAGGAATTTACTTAAATGTTTAATAGATCTTATTTATCACCTGACCTTCTAATCTATTAACCAAACCCTGCCTTTGTACCTAAACAATTACATTTACATTTAAGGACACATATCCACATCTCAGTTTCTCACACATTACATGATAGAATTCATATTCTGTTTTTGGTCATTTCCCCCCAGAGGATCACTTTCCATGGGATCATTAATTAATCCTGATTTATTAAACATGGCAAGATCCCAAATAGTCTATTTTATTCTACAATGTACTATTCAAAACACTGTCCTATGTCTACACACGCACACATGTTCATATCTTCCGTGTTCAAACGCAATGTTTCATCTCCACCCAAAATGATTCTATATGATTGAGCATCAAAGCCAAGATCAATTTTCTCTAAATGTACAAATCTCATCCTTTATTAACAGAGTTACTGCACATCCTTTACCTTCCACTTATCCTTCCAAAATGTTAAGTACCCAGAATATTTAGTTTTCTGCCTTTAGGGCAGCATAGTGGTGCAACAGTTGAGCTGCTGCCTCACAACGCCAGATACCTTGGTTCGATCCCGACTATGGGTGCTATCTGTACAGAGTTTGTATGTTCTCCCTGTGACCTTGTGGATTTCTGCCAGGTGCTCCGGTTTCCCCCCACATTCCAAGGATGTGCGGGTTTGTAGTTTAATTGGCTTCTGTAAATTATCCCTAATATGTGTTGAATAGAACTAGTGTACAGGTGATTGTTGGTCACCGTGGACTCTAGGCCGAAGGATTTTTTTCCATGCTGTATCTCAAAACGAAACTAAACAAAACCTTAAGATCATAGTCATTTGGATCAATGACGGATCTAACTCATCCATTTCTGTTTCTGCTTTGAAGTTCAATCTTTGCGAAAATCTTGCCTGCTTTCAAATAAAGAACGACCCAGTTTGTCTTTTTGCCACTTTCTCCTACTTTGCTCCTGCAGACATATACCCGTTGCCTTTCTGTCACATAGACGATTACATACTTACCATTACCTTGATGTTTCCCCTTAATGTTCCAAGTTTTCATCAGGCACTACTCTCTTCCACTATTTAAAAATCGAGACATTACGCATCATTTCCCATTTCTACATCAAAATAGTCTACCTGACAATAGATATCTGAAGGAACCCTCTACTGGTGCAGTGCTCCCTCAAAACTGGACAGAATGCACATAGATTTTTCACAGAAACACCTATAAAGATAATTGGTACTTTTTGGGGAAAAACTTTGGCTGTCACTAGGAGGGTATTGGCTATAGTGAGACATTGGACAAACGGATTGTTTTCTCTGGAACATTGGGGGTTGAGGGGGACCTGATAGAAGCATAAGGGTTAGATAGGGTAGACAGTAAAACCCTCCCCCCCCCTCCCCAACACACCAAGGATGAGAAGTCAAAGACTAGAGATCATAGCTTCACAGTCAGAAAGGAAAAAATTTAAGATGTCTAGTTTTTTTTTTGCAAAGAGTGATGGGTGCCTGGAACACACTGCTAGGTGTAGTGGTGCAAGCAGATTCTATTAAGCTATGGGCCGAGCATCGAAAATGTGTCTAGAAATGAACTTTCGTGACCCATGTCTCGGAACTACATAAAATTTTGCACAGATATAGATAAAATATAATTGAGAAGTCATAACTCGTAAGTGCCAAAAGTTGCACATTAATTAAACCAATTAGAAAATGAGATCGAAAAAGTAAGCGCCATCTAGTGTCCAATGCCTACATTACACCTTGGGGAATAGATATATGTATGTATGTATATATATGTATATGTATAATATATACACATATATATATATATCACTTGTGAATATGACTAATATATAATTATGTATAATTTTTTATATAAAAATTATATAACGAATATAATTGTGTGGGTATTTTAATGAGACTGCCGCCGAGGTCATGCTCCTAAACCCACCTAATTAATGGGTGAGGGGAATTCTGTGTGTTCCCCCGTTTACTGAACCCCACTGAGTGCCAGTGTGCAGAGTGGGGGTCACGACCATAGAGGGACTGGGGCAGTGCCAGGCTGGGGGAAGGCCAAGGCATATTCCACTGACAGGAAAATGCCTAACCCTACCTCGCCCCCCTTCCAGATCTGCCCACGGCTGGAGCTTCTTTGGGACCGGCTGCGGGCTTCGTAGTGTGGCCCCGCAGCGTGTCCACCTGGGCCAGCATGCCCTTCTGGATCATCATCATCATAATCTGAAGAAGGGTTTCGGCCTGAATGTTGCCTATTTCCTTCGCTGCATAGATGCCTCCGCACCCGCTGAGTTTCTCCCAGCACTTTTGTCTACCTTCGATTTTCCAGCATCTGCAGTTCCTTCTTAAACAAAACATCATGGTGATGATGGTGAGGAGCAGCACTGCCCCGCATGCCGCCTGGGCCGCCTTCAGCACCCCCATAGCGCCGGCCCCGTCAGTCCGCCCGCTCGCTGCAACACCAGCCTACCGACAAGCTCGATCGACCACTCGCAGCACCCACCAGCCGACCGACCACTTGCAGCACTCACCGGCCGTCCGACCACTCGCAGCATCCACCTGCCATCCGAACACTCGCAGCATCCATCGGCCTACCAACCGGCAGACTGATCGACTGACTGAATAGCCGACTGACCGACCGAATGACCGAATAACCGACTGACCTACCGACTGACTGAATAACCGATTGACTGACCCTAATATTAATCATAACCCTAGCTCTACATTTGTTATTTATCATTTTTATTTAACAGTTCACATCATAACTTTACAAAGATAAATCAATTGAAAAACAAAATTATCAGCAAGGTTAGCATTACCTTTTTTCCTTGGAAACCTTGCTATTATTTTGATGTAATTAGGAGGCAGCCATGATCCCAGGGTCCTCGCTGCCCAGCGACAATAAAACAAAGCGCGCGATTGGTCAATTGGCATCCGACCTCAATGTCAAACGTACATTGCTTGGAAAATTTGAGTTTTTTCTCATATTTTTAAAAATGTGCATGTTTTCGTCTTGACGCGTTTCAGGTATAATTTATAATATTTTTACACAATATGTTAAAAATTCCAGTAGTCACGAACTTGAACGAAAAAGCTCCTCGGTCCACAGCCTATATAGTGGTGTCTTACATAAGCACATGGAAATTCAGGAAATGGAAGGATCTGGATTACATGCAGGCAGAGGAGATTAGTTTAACTTGGCATAAGGCACATTGTGGGGCGAAGGGCCGGTGCCTGTTCTGTATTCTTCTCTGTTACGCAATCACAAAGCAAAAAATCTTCATGCCCCTGTCCCACTTAAGAAACCTGAACGGAAACCTCTGGTGACCTTGCGCCCCACCCAAGGTTTCCATGAGTCGCCAGAGGTTTTGGTCACTTGCCTGGAAAGCCTCGACCGAAGCGTGAGCTGCATCTACTGACCAAAGATCCTACACGATCTTTGCTACCGACTGCACACACATACACACATCGCGAAGGTGGGGGCCAGGGACAGCGGAGGAGCGCTGTCTGCGCGATAAAGAGGAAGGTAAACGGCTGCGACAGAGCACGGTAAGTCCTTTAGAGAGCGCGGGAGGGAGGGAGAGAAGGGGAAAGAAGGGGAGAGAGGGAAGGAGGGAGAGGGAAGGGGAAAGAGAGAGAGGGAAGGGGAGAGATACTGGAGACAGTTTTAAGAAGTTTAATAAAGTTAGCGGGCATTTTACCTTCCGGCGGATCTTCTAGGTCCTGAAAACCAAAGATCCTACAGGATCTTTGCTGAAAACTCCAATGAGCCAATCAAAATGGCCGGTCAGCGAAGGAAATTGCCTTTGACTGCCTGTAAGTAACTAGCAACCCCACTCCACTGGCTTCGACCAAACGACAACCTACTTTTAGTCGAGGCCGGTTTTGTTTGTTTTTTGAAATAATCGCAGGAACATAGAAGAAGCGTCGACTACGCGGAAACCACTTTCCACCATTAGGGAGAGTGACCAAAACCTCCGGGAACCTCACGGAAACCTTGGGTGGGGCGCAAGGTCACCAGAGGTTTCCGTTCAGGTTTCCTATGTGGGACAGGGGCATCAGGTACTGCAGTCTTCTCATGCTCTAAACTAAGCATTTCATTTATATTGGATGGACCCATGAAAGTCTCACGCTCATTTGTACATTTGCACCTCCACCCTTGACGAGCACTGCAACCACATGACAATGCACACAAATAGCACAGAAATCCGGTGCCATTCTGCAGTCAGACCCATAACGATCTGGTTGACATTTAACTGCCCTTCAAAATGGCCGATTTAAAAAGCTAAAATAAAACTGCACAGACATCTCAATACAAGCCTAGACACCAAATTTGGAAAAGGTGTAGATACTTCTAGCTCAATTTAGACTGACATCTAAATTGGGAGAGCTGTCTCAGTCTGCAAAGGAAGCAGCTTCAAGGCAGCTCTATTATGACCTCTGTGGATATCCTGTCCAACTGCTTGTCAGAATCAAATAAAAGGTGATCATACTGTGTTACATAGTCACAATCAGTAATTTGAGGAATTCTCAACATCAACCATCATGGTTCTCAACCAATGATGGAGCATTGGATCATGTCAGTCACAGTTAAGGGAATCTTTGCTGATTACCACTGACTGTCATTCCTTAGATGATACATCAGTACTCCTTCATGTTATAGGCAGTACTCAAAGTAGCAAGGACAGATTTGACTTTGGGTGTGGGCCTTCAGGTAGCTCAGAGGCACCACCAATGACAACCCTAGCTTGGACCTGACGAACATAGCTGTCTGGCATTCACAAGCAGGCAATGGAAAGAAATCGGATGTGACAATAAACAATAGGTGCAGGAGTAGGCCATTTGGCCCTTCGAGCCAAATGTGATCAATGGCTGCTCAATGTGATCATGGCTGATCATCCCCAATCAGAACGCCCGTTCCTACCTTCTCCCCATATCCCCATATCCCCTGACTCCGCTATTTTTAAGAGCCCTATCTAGCTCTATCTTGAAAGCATCCAGAGAACCTACCTCCATCGCCCTATGAGGCAGAGAATTCCACAGACTCACCACTCTCTGTGAGAAAAAATGTTTCCTTGTCTCCGTTCTAAATGCCTTACACCTTATTCTTAAACTGTGGCCCCTGGTTCTGGACTCCCCCAACATCGGGAACATTTTTCCTGCCTCTAGCGTGTCCAAGCCCGTAACAATCTTATATGTTTCAATGAGATGCCCTCTCATCCTTCTAAACTCCAGAGCTACAAGCCCAGTTGCTCCATTCTCTCAGCATATGACAGTCCCGCCATCCCGGGAATTAACCTTGTAAACCTACGCTGCACTCCCTCAATAGCAAGAATGTCCTTCCTCAAATTAGGGGACCAAAACTGCACACAATACTCCAGGTGTGGTCTCACTAGGGCTTTGTACAACTGCAGAAGGACCTCTTTGCTCCTATATTCGATTCCTCTTGTTATAAAGGCCAACATGCCTTTCTTCACTGCCTGCTATACCTGCATGCTTACTTTCATACTGATGTACAAGGACCCCCAGATCCCGTTGTACTTCCCCTTTTCCCAACTTGACGCCATTTAGATAGTAATCTGCCTTCCTGTTTTTGCTACCAAAGTGGATAACCTCACATTTATCCGCATTAAACTTCATCTGCCATGCATCTGCCCACTCCCCCAACCTGTCCAAGTCATCCTGCATTCTCATAGCATCCTCCTCACAGTTCACACTGCCACCCAGCTTTGTGTATCTGCAAATTTGCTAATGTTACTTTGAATCCCTTCATCCAAATCATTGATGTATATTGTAAATAGCTGCGGTCCCAGCACCGAGCCTTGAGGTACCCCACTAGTCACTGCCTGCCATTCTGAAAGGGACCCGTTAATCCCTACTCTTTGTTTCCTGTCTGCCAACCACTTCTCTATCCATGTCAACACTCTACCCCCAATACCATGTGCCCTAATTTTGCCCACTAATCTCCTATGTGGGACCTTGTCAAATGCTTTCTGAAAGTCCAGGTACACTACATTCACTGGCTCTCCCTTGTCCATTTTCCTAGTTACATCTTCAAAAAATTCCAGAAGATTAGACAAGCATGATTTCCCCTTCGTAAATCCATGCTGACTCGGACCGATCCTGTTACTGCTATCCAAATGTGCGGCTATCTCACCTTCTATAATTGACTCCAGCATCTTCCCCACCACCGATGTCAGGCTAACTGGTCTATAATTCCCCGTTTTCTCTCTCCCGCCTTTCTTAAAAAGAGGGATAACATTAGCTACCCTCCAATCCACAGGAACTGATCCTGAGTCTATAGAACATTGGAAAATTATTACCAATGCATCCACGATTTCTAGAGCCACTTCCTTAAGTACCCTGGGATGCAGACCATTAGGCCCTGGGGATTTATCAGCCTTCAGTCCCATCAGTCTATCCAACACCATTTTCTGCCTAATGTGGATTTCCTTCAGTTCCTCTGTCACCCCAGATCCTCTGGCCACTACTATATCAGGAAGATTGTTTGTATCCTCCTTAGTGAAGACAGATCCAAAGTACCTGTTCAACTCATCTGCCATTTCCTTGTTCCCCATAATAAATTCACCTTTTTCGATCTTCAAGGGTCAAACTTTGGTTTTAACTATTTTTTTCCTCTTCACATACCTAAAGAAGCTTTTACTATCCTGCTTTATATTCTTAGCTAGCTTACCTTCGTACCTCATCTTTTCTCCCCGTGTTGTCTTTTTGGTTATCTTCTATTGTTCTTTAAACATTACCCAATCCTCTTGCTTCCCACTCATCTTTGCTACGTTGTACTTCTTTGCTTTAATTTTCATACTGTCCCTGACGTCCCTTGTCAGCCATGGTCGTCCCTTTCTCCCCTTGGAATATTTCTTCCTCCTAGGAATGAACTGAACCTGCACCTTCTATATTATTCCTAGAAACACCTGCCATTTTTGTTCCACTGTCATTCCTGCCAGTGTATCTATCCAGTCAACTTTGGCCAGCTCCTCCCTCATGGCCCCATAGTCCCCTTTATTCAACTGCAACACTGACACCTCCGATCTACTCTTCTCCCACTCCAATTGTAGATTAAACCTGACCATGGTTATGGTCACTGCCTCCTAATGGCTCATTAACCTCAAGGTCCTTTATCAAATCCGGTTCATTACATAACACTAAATCCAGAATTGCCTTCTCCCTGGTCGGCTCCAATACAAGCTGTTCAAAGAATCCATCACGAAGGCACTCCACAAAGACCCTTTCTTGGGGTCCAGTACAAACCTGATTTTCCCAGTCTACCTGCATGTTGAAATCTCCCATAACAACCACAGCATTACATTTGCTACATGCCAATTTTAACTCCTGATTCAACTTGCACCCTATGTCCAGGCTACTGTTTGGGGGCCTGTAGATTCCTTAGTTCTATCCATACTGACTCCACATCTCCCGTTTCAATGTCACCCCTTGCAAGGGACTGAATTTCATTCCTCACCAACAGGGCAACCCCACCTCCTCTGCCCACCCACCTGTCTGTCTTTTCGATAGGAGGTATACCCTTGAATATTCAGTTCCCAGCCCTGGCCCTCTTGCAGCCATGTCTCAGTAATTCCCACATCATACTTGCCAGTTTCGAACTGAGCTTCAAGCTCGTTCACTTTATTCCTTATACTTCGCGCATTCATATACAGTACTTTGACCTCCGTATTCACTTCCCCCCTCGCAATTGGTCCTGACCTTACTCTGTTGTCCATTCTCAAGCTTTCCTTCCCATTAATTCGAGAATCTTTTGTAATTTTTCCTGTAGCCACTTCCCCTTCAACTCCATCTTTATACTCCCAATTTGTCAATCCCTCCCCTCCCTATTTAGTTTAAACCCACATGTGTAGTCCTAGCAAACCTGCCTGCCAGAATGTCGGTCCCCCTCCAGTTAAGGTGTAACCCGTCCCTTTTGTACAGGTCACCCCTACTCCAGAAGAGATCCCAGTGGTCTATAAATCTAAATCCTTGCTCCCTGCACCAGCCCCTCAGTCACACATTCAGATCCCCTATCTCCCTGTTCCTGTCCTCACTAGCACGTGGTACTGGAAGCAATCCAGAGGTAACCACCCTAGAAGTCCGGCATTTCAGTCTTCTTCCCAACTCTCTGAACTCATGTTGGAGAACCTCCTTCCTCTTCCCGATGTCGTTTGTGCCTACATGTGTCAGTATTGCAGCTGAGCAAAGGGGATTACAGAGACATGAGCTGGCCAACGTTTACTGGAAAGGAACCCTAGCAGGGGTGACGGTGGAACAGCTATGGCAGGAATTTCTGGAAATAATCTGTAAGATGCAGGATCTTTTCATTCCAAAGAGGAAGAAAGATTCTAGGGGGAAAAAGAGGTGACTGTGGCTGACAAGGGAAGTCAACGACAGTATAATACTAAAAGGAAGAGAAGCAAAGATTAGTGGGAAGCTAAAGGATTGGGAAGCTTTTAAAGAACAGAAGGGAACTAAAAAGGCAATACAGAGAGAAAAGATGAAATACAAAGGTAAACTAGCCAATAATAAAAAAGTGGATTGCAAGAGTTTCTTCAGTTACATAAAGAGTAAGAAAGAGGCAAGAGTGGAAGTTGGACTGCTGGAGAATGATGCAGGAGAAATGATAATGGGGAATAAAGAAATGGCAGAGGGGTTGAATAACTTGAATAGCACCAGTCTTCACGGTGGAAGACATTTGCAACATGCCCAAAATTCGAGAGCCAGGGGTCGAAGTTGGTGGAGTTGCTTTTACTCGGGAGAAGATGCTTGGGAAGATGAAAGGGCTGAAGGTGGATAAGTCACCTGGAACAGATGGAATGCACCCTAGGGTTCTGAAAGAGGTGGTTTTAGAGATTGTGGAGGCATTGACAGTGATATTTCAAGATCACTAGAGACAGGAGTGGTCCCAGATGATTGGAAAATTGCCAATATTAGCCCGCTGCACTATTAGAGAGCAAAGCAGGATAGTGGGAACTATAGGCCAGTTAGACTGACTTTAGTGGTTGGTAAGATTTTAGAGTCCATTGTAAAGGATGAGGTTACGGAGTATTTGGAAGTTCACGATAAAATAGGCCAAAGTCAGCATGGCTTTGTGAAGTGGAGGTCTTACTTGACAAATTTGCTAGAATTCTTTGAAGAACTGTCATAAAGGATAGATAACTAAAGAGTAGAGACTTTAAGAACATTTCCACTTCCAGAGGTGATGACCAGCTGATCCATATGCATCTCCTCCTGTGTCACTTCCAACCTCAATTTGATTTCATATCAAGAAACCATTGAGAGCAACACATATAATGAAATTCATGGACCAGGAAGATATTACAACTGTAATACTTACCACTTGCACCTAAGATTAACCAATCTGTTATATACAGCTACAAAACCAGCATTGACTTGAATGTGCAAAATTGTCCAATTATGTGCTTCTCACCAAAATAAGTTTAAGAACATAAGGCATGGATGAGGAGTAAGTCAGTCAACTATTTAAGTCTGGTCTATCATTCAAGAAGTTCATGGCTAATTCATCGCGACATCAAGATCATTTTGCTGCTCTCCACTGACAAATGCAGATTGGCAAATTACTGTCCGCTCTATTCAGAAATGTTAGTAGGGTAAGTCTTTATTGGCAGCAATATCAAGCAGTGCTCTCTCACAAGTGACCTACCCACTGATGCTCTGGCTATCATTGGGTGTGGGGGTGGATTGGAGTTCTTATTTATTCATTCACAGAATTTGAATAGTTGTTGCTCAAAATGCTAATGGTTCCAAAATTCTCCCAAGCTCAAAAAGCAGTTAAAAGTTATACAGAGTTCAGACAAACTAAGAATGGAAGATTTTCTTCCTAGAAGAACGTGAGTGAATCAGCTGTGATTTTGTGACTATAAAATACTCCTCTTGAACCAGACTAGAACATAAATATTCTCTGCATGCAAGAGCAGGGCAGAGACTATTTATTCTCCAGAAAACAACTTGCCAGCCGATTCACTAGATTCTTTCCAGACCTCCCAAAAGCACAAGTCTTTGTGATGGAATACTCTCTACTTAAATGAGTAAAATAGTTCCAACAGTAGGATTCACCTGACACCATTCATGGCAATCTTTTTACAGAAGCAGCATGAAGTACTGCCTGGTAGGTCTCATAGGGTTTGTGCCAAATTTGAGTTTGTGAGCTTCAACCATTTTTTTCTTCAGCTAGTCATCAACATTTACCTTTGCTACGAGTTGGCACTATATAGCAAATATCTAGGATCTGATCTTGGACCTTTATTGTTGGAGGGTGATGCTCCACAGCATGGACACATTGATGGAGGACATTAGTTTTACTAATGTTTGTAACACTCATCCTCTCTTATGCTTCATTGAGTCATAGATGACCTGCAACAGTCTCAAAATAGATGTGTATGCACGCATCACCTCTGTATATTGCATATGGAGTGTATTTTATACTGGAGAGGATGTTTTGCAAGTTGAACAGTTTGCTTCGGTCATACAATTAGCTCCATTCTATTCTACAGAATAATTTAGCAAAGGATAGATACAGGGAGATTATTTTCCCTAGACAAGGAGTTAAGAACGAAAGATCACAGATTCAAAGGTAAGGGATGGTGAAAAAATATCCTCACTCCATGCTTGGTGAATCTTTGTAATTCTTTACCCTATAATGCTGTGAAGGCCCAAACATAATTACATATAAAGCAAAGTGCAGTCGATTATTGGACACTAAATTCATTATAGTCAACTAACCTGGATCCCCTGGTCATTCTGCTTAAACCCCATTCCCAACTCTTTCTGAAACCATGACTTTCATCACGGGTGCTAATAATGGTTCACTGCAGACCGGGCCGGGAGTACACACGTTGCCTGCGAGGCGCTCTAGGGGCATCTGCAGGACCGTTTATTAATCGTACTAACCTATATAAGCCTTTTCACTGGGTGTTACATCTCCCTTTCAACATTCGCAGTACTTCATAAAGCCAAGTTGACCGAGGTAAAAGGAGGAAGCTAAAAGAGCATCACTTCATAAATATAAACATAAGCCTTCACACACTTTAACTCACCCAGTGCCGTCTTCCACACGATATCGTGCCAGGCCCGCGTGGTCAAATGCCCTAAACAGATGCGATCTCTCGCTTCTCCTTTAACCGAACAGCCACGCCATGCAAGATTGACAAAACCCGACGGCAGAAGAACATCTTCACCGGCGATGGCCGACTCTGATCGCGGCCATGCTTGACCGGAACTGATGATCCGTTGGTCGGCGATGCCGACGCCTGATCACGTGAGGCGGCGAATGGTGGTTTCCCGGCGAGCCGTCCGATAGCGGTGCGTGCCGGGAATTGTAGTGCTTCTTCTGTGGCGCCAGTCACCTGTCAGAGGCGGTTGGCGGCGGCGGCGGCTCTGGAAGGTGAGTTGCTGACGGCGGTGGAGAAGGGTCGCGCAACCCCTCGATCTCCGAGCCTTAATTACCGAGATGTTGCATTTTGGGAAGTCTAACAGTGCATGGTAAGGTTCTGGGGAGTGTTGTAGAGCAGAGGGATCAAGAGGTGCTGGTAGATAGTTCCTTGAAAATGGTCTAGATAAGGTGGTCAAGGTGGACAGGTAGATAAGGTGATCAAAAAAGGCTTTTGGCACATTTGCCTTCATCAGACAAAGTATTGAGTATAGAAGTTGGGAGATCATGTTAAGACATTAGTGAGTCCACAACTGAGTTCAGTTTTGGTCACACCATGTTGTAGGAAAGATGTCGTCAAGCTGGAGGGGGGTGGGCGGTGTGGGGTGTGGGAGAGGGGGGCGTGTGGGGGAGCGGGGTGTGGTGTAGGGTAGGGGGGGTGGGGGTGGATGGGCGAAAGGGGTGTGTGGGGGGATGGGGAAAGGGGTGTGGGAAGGGGAGGGGTGGTCGCAGCAGACGCAGCTCGTAAGGTGGCAAAAAAATCCTAGCGATATAGGGTACCGTTTTTGCGCAAATTTAAAAACAACACAAACCGAAAGAGGACAAGATGAGAGTTTTAGTAGTAGTATAGATATAGATAGATAGATTGGTGAAATGACCTTCTTGACTTCTCCTCGGGCAGCAGTGGGAGCAACGTTGTTGTGGCAAAAGGAATTCATGTCAAAGTACATCACTTTTGAAAAGCTTGTTAAATTGTACATTTTAGCAGGCAATGACTGCCTCTCTGTCCTTAATACATTCACCCCAAACTTTGCACACAGCAGGGTGGGTCTTTGGGTGTTTGGATCAAAGATGGCATCCAAGAGAGCCAACAGAAGTAAATAAAGCATTTTCATTAGATGCTACCCCCCTCCCCCTTTGTTTTAAACTATCTGCCTATCAACACCCCCTCCGCTCGCCCATGTCGATCTATGACCCTTACAATAGATATTGACCGCCCCACCATCGAAGGGATCTACAGGAAACACTGCCACATAAACGCAGCTAATATCATCCAAGACTCAAGATAGATACAAAATGCTGGAGTTACTCAACAGGACAGGCAGCATCTCTGGATAAAAGGAATGGGTGACATTTCGGGTCGAGACCTTTCTTCAGACTGAGCGTCAGGGGAGCGGGAGTTACAGAGATAAGGAAGTGTAAGAGATCAAATGAGAAGTTCAATGAAAATGTAGAATAAACAATTGTTAGCTAGGAGGTGACAACAAAGCAAACCGAGATAAAATGTAATCGGGGACAGTCAGACTGATCGGAGAACTGGGGAGGGATGGAGAGAAATGGAAAGCAAGGGTTACTTGAAGTTAGAGAATATTCATACTGCTGGCATGTAAGCTGCCCATGTAAAATATGAGGTGCTGTTCCTCCAATTTGCGCTGGGCCTCACTCTGACAATGGAGGAACGAAAGGTCAGCGTGGGAATGGGAGGGGGCATTAAAGTGTTTAACAACCAGGAGATCAGATAGGTTTAGGCGGACAGCAGAGGTGTTCAGTGAAACGATCGCTGAGCCTGCGCTGGGTCTCGCCGATATATAGGAGTCCACATCAGGAACAGCGGATACAGTCGATGAGGTTGGATGAGGCGCAAGTGAAACTCTGAGTCACCTGAAAAGACTGTCAGGGTCCTTGGACGGAGTCGAGGGAGGAGGTATAGGGACAGGTGTTGCATCTCCTGCGGTTGCAGGAGAAAGTATGTGGGGAGGGGGTGGTTTGAGTGGGAAGGGATGAATTAACCAGGGAGTTGCGGAGGGAATAGTCTCAGAGGAAAAGGGTGGAGATAGGAAGATGTGGCTGGTGGTGGAATCCCATTGGAGATGGCGAAAAATGTCAGTGGATTATGTGCTGTGTGCGACGGCTGATGGATTGAAAGGTGAGGACTAGGGGGACTCTATCCCTGTTGCGACTGGGGGGAGAGGGAGTAAGAGCAAAGGATATCGAGGAGGCCCTAGTGCTACCATTACCAAGAAGGTACAGGAACCTAAGAGCTGTAGGTTCAAGAACAGTTTCTTCCCATCAACATCAGGTTCTTGAACCACACTACGTAACTTTAACTGCACTGGGTTGCCCACTCCCACTCAAGATGTCTAAGCCGGAGCTTGATCTCTTCCAGCTGATAGTACCATGGTTTTCCGGGAGGTTAGAAACATCTTGGTTATTACAGGAAGTGCACTGGACAGGATAGAGTGCCCTTCTATTATATAGATTCAAACTAAAGAGTAAACAATCACTGCACCTCCATCCGCCACCAGAAAGGCCTTAAAGCCCTCCGTTTCTTCCTTGACCACAGAACCATCCAATTTCCCTCAACTAACATTCTACTCCGCCTAGCGGAGATGGTCCTCTCCCTCAACAACTTCTCCTTTGACTCCTCCCACTTCCTCCAAGTCCAAGGCATAGCTATGGGCACACGCATGGGCCCCAGCTATGCCTGCCTCTTTGTTGGGTACGTTAAACAATCCCTGTTCTAGGCGTACACTAGCCCTATCCCCGAACTCTATCTCCGTTATATTGATGACTGCATCGGTGCTACCTCCTGCATCCATGCAGAACTCATGGACTTCATCAACTTCACCACCAATTTTCATGTTGCACTCAAATTTACTTGGACCATCTCCGACACCTCCCTCCCCTTTCTTGATCTCAGTCTTCATCACAGGAAATAGACTATTAACTGACGTCCATTACAAATTCACTGACTCCCACAACTATCTCGACTACACTTCTTCCCACCCTGCTTCCTGCAAAGACTCTATCCCCTACTCATAATTCCTCCGTCTACGCCACATCTCCGCCCAAGATGAGGTGTTCCATACGAGAACATCCGAGATGTCCTCATTCTTTAGGGAATGGCGGTTCCCATCTCCCATCACAGCTGAGGCCCTTACTCATGTTTCCTCAGTACGCCGCAGCTTCGCCCTTGCTCCCCCTAGTCGCAACAGAGACAGAATCCCCCTAGTCCTTACCTTCCACCCCATCAGCTGTCACATAAAACACATAATCCTCCGAAATTTCCGCCACCCCCGGGATCCCTCACTAGCCATTTTCCCATTTTGACCCCTTTCCGCCTTCCAGAGACCGTTCCCTCCGCCACTTCCTGGATAATTCATCCCTTCTCACCCAAACCACCCCCTCCGCAGGTACCTTCCCCTGCAACCGCAGAAGATGCAACACCTGTCGCTATACCTCCTCCCTCGACTCTGTCCAGGGACCCCGACAGTCCTTTCAGGTTAGGCAGAGGTTCACTTGCACCTCCTCCAACCTCATCTACTGTATCCGTTGTTCAAGATGTGGACTCTTATACATCAGCGAGACCAATTGCAGACTGGGCGATCGTTTTGAAGAACACCTTTGCTCAGCCTGCCTGAACCAACTTGATCTCCTGGTTGCTGGACACTTTAATTCTCCTTCCCATTCCTACAGACTTTTCTGTCCTCAGTCTCCTCCATTGTCAGAGTGAGGCTAAATGCAAATTGGAGGAACAGCATCTCATATTTCGCTTGGGCAGCTTACAGCCCAGTGGTATGAATATTGATTTCTCTCACTTCAGGTAGCACCGGTATTCCCTCTCTCTCTATCCCTCCCCCACCCAAGTCGTACTAGTTTCTCATTTTCACCTTACGAACAGCTTACAATGGCACTTTAACCACATGTGATTTTTTTCTTCTCTATTACAAATCTCAAATTGTGGAGTAGAGGCAAATAAATAAATGATGGGTCTTTGTTTCAAAAATTATGGAGGATACTGTATCTTTGACCTGGAGAATAAGGAAAATACTCACTAACCACTGATCAATCCTCATATCACTTTAATCTATTTCCTGAAGCTGTTGTGTGCCCTAATCTCAGGCTCTCTGATTCTAATTTAAAGTTAATGAATTTAATCATTTTAGCTGATATCAGCCGTGATAACTCCAGGTTAAAGCATTTAAAGTAGCACAGGGAAAAAAAATTGCAAAGCAGCATTAAATGTTCCAGGGGGGCTGCAAGATTACTAAGAGGTAAATGTTAGTGATCAATCAACTCTTTCCCATGCACTGTTATCACTCTTTATACAAATGTCACCTGGTTGCTGAGGCATTAACTGATTCGAATCTTAATCCTAATCTAAAATATAAACTCTTATTCTGTTTTCTGAAACATTTACAAGAAAAATCCAGGTCATCGATGGTATCAATGTGAATGTGTTTATTCCTAGATGTGGTTTCTGACTGTTTTGCCAGCTGCTGAGAAATGCCACTTGCTGAAGCAAATCTGCAGGAACTATTGTTCAGCCATTGCTTCTAATTTCCCATTTGTTCCTTCTTGCCTTCCTTTGGACTCCATCGAATTGGAGGATTTTCAAGAATTTCTGTTTCAGTCCAAGAAGCTGTTTGTGCTATCTGGAGCAGGCCTGTCAACGGAGTCTGGTATTCCTGATTATCGCTCGGAAGAGGTTGGACTTTATGCTCGGACAACAAGACGGCCTGTTCAGCACCATGTGTTTATCTGCAGTGCCAAGAGTAGGCAGAAATATTGGGCACGAAATTATGTTGGCTGGCCACAATTTAGTTCGCGCCAGGCAAATGAAGCACACAAAGCTCTGTGTAAATGGGAAAAAATAGGGAAGCTGCACTGGCTGGTGACCCAGAATGTGGATGCTTTGCACACAAAGGCAGGAAGTCAGTACTTGACAGAACTTCATGGCTGTACACATAGCGTGATCTGTCTTGGCTGCGAGAAGATAACACCCAGGAGTCACCTACAAGATGAATTTGCAGCTCTGAATCCTAATTGGTCTGAAGAAACACAAGGAATATTTCCAGATGGAGACGTTTTCCTGACTGATGAACAAATCAAACATTTCAATGTACCCTCGTGTAAGAATTGTGGTGGTATCCTGAAACCCGATGTCACCTTTTTTGGAGACACAGTAAATAAAGAGAAAGTTAATTTTGTGTATGAACGTTTGACGGAATCTGATGCAGTTCTGGTGGTAGGCTCTTCTCTACAGGTGAGTGGCTGAGATGACCAAAGACTTTTCATTGAATATGTTTGGATAATTTAGATAGATTGAGGAATATTCAATGGAAGCAAGTTATAACCAAAATTATTTATATTTCCAAAGTATTTAATGGTAAATCAGGATTAAATGTGACCGTTTTTGTTACCAAGGATATAAATGCAGATTTTGTACTCTTTTTGCATCTTCTCACTGCAGCCATTGGGTATAGTTAGCTGCTAACCATTGATTTAAGTTACAGTACTGTTGAATTATGCCAAACTAAATTTCTTTGAATTTTCAGGGATTTGTGAAAAGCTTTCACATAGATAAATATCCTTATGAGGAAAAATAAATAACAGTCTTGCTTCCCACTAACTAGTCAATTATAGAACCATTGAAGGCTGAAATAAGGAGGAGTGTTGTGAATCATCAGAACATTGTGTTGAGCCACCTTCATGAACCTGAACGTAAGCATGCAGGCTGTGGACATAACTAATGGCATGTTGGCCTTCATTGCGAGAGGATTTGAGTTTAGGAACAAGGAGGTCCTACTGCAATTGTACATGGCCCTGGTGAGACCACACCTGGAGTATTGTGTGCAATGTTGGTCTCCTAATATGAGGAGAGGCATTATTGCTATTGAGGGAGTGCAGCGCAGGTTCACCAGGTTAATTCCGGGATGGCAGAACGAACATATGATGAAAGAATGGGTCAACTGGGCTTGTATTCACTGGAATTTAGGAGGATGAGAGGGAATCTTATAGAAACGTATAAAATTCTTTAAGGATTGGACAGGCTAGATGCAGGAAAAATGTTCCCGATGTTGGAGAAGTCCAGAACCAGGGGGTCGCAGTTTAAGAATAAGGGGTAGGCCATTTAGGACTGAGATGAGGAAAAACTTCTTCACCGAGAGAATTGTGAATCTGTGGAATTCTCTGCCACAGAAGGCAGTGGAGGACAATTCACAGGATGTTTTCAAGAGTTAGATTTAGCTCTTAGGACTAAAGGAATCAAGGAATATGGGGAAAAAGCAGGAATGGGGTACTGATTTTAAATGATCAGCCATAATCATATTGAATGGCTCGAAGGGCTGAATGGCCTACTCCTGCACCTATTTGTCTGTTTCTAACTGTTACAATAGTTTTATTGAATAAATTTCCCTTGTTTGAAGAGGGAATTTCAGGATTTAGGATCAGTGACAAAAAAGGAAAGGTGATAATATTTTTGTCAGGATGATGTGTCACGTGAAAGAGAAACTACAGCTTGTAGCTTTCCATTGCCTGAAGCACTTGACACTCATGGCAACAGCAATTGCAGCTTTGGCTCTTGGAATAGCTGTGCAGACTTGGTATGTAGGTTGTGGAGGGAATAATGTCTGGGGTGTGGTGAGTGGGATGCCAGTCAAGTGGGCTCATTAGTCTTAGACTCTGTAAGGGATTTAGATCGTACCTTAGAGTTGGGTTCAGACACATTATGGATTACACATGTTTGGCGGTGGCTTCAAACTGAAAATAATTAACTTTTTATGTTCTTCGTTGATAGGTATATTCTGGGTATAGGTTCATCATTGCAGCCTTTGAGAAGAGGCTGCCTATTGCAATACTAAATATTGGGGCTACCAGAGCAGATAAACTGTCCACTCTGAAAATCAGTGCTCGATGTGGAGAGGTTCTGCCATACGTTCTTCCCTTTTGACACTGTCAAGCTGTACAACAGGAAAATTCCTTGATTCAGGTAATATTACAACAATATGGAACAATTCTATGAAAAATAATCCATATAGATTAGTAATAGCAATTTCTCACTCGGTATCTTTATATACAGGCTGCATTTTGTGTATATGAAGATCGAAAGATTTGAGAAATGATATCTTCAACAATTTCCTGAGAAATGGATTGTAACCATTACCAAGTTCTTGCAAAGTTTCCTATAAATAAATACAAAAGTGTGTTTCATGAAATCTATTGTTTCAACAAATCACATTATTAATTTATGGTCTCAGCCTTTTTTAATTGTATAATGTTGTTGAATAATCTTAAACATTTTTTCAAAGAGGAAAATGTATAGATTTATTTTTGGTCCCCAAAGGTAAATTAGAATCCGTGGTTTATTTGATTACAACGTCATATTTCACATATCACATTTGGATGGAGCTAAACCAACAAAAATCATTGGAGGATATCGACTGTAGGCTCCTAAACAGTAGTGGTAATGTCGGGATATGGCGTAACTTAGGAAATTAGAAACTCATCCAGAAGGGATCAAACAATAATCATGAAGGACTTTCATCTACCTAGAGATTGGGCAACCAAATTATCAATAGTAGTGTAGGCTGTATTCTTGTAGTAAATATAGTTTTATAGATCGAAAATTAGGTGGTGGACTATTTTATGCATAGCAAATGGCAAAATGCATTAAAAGATATTTAATGTTTATTGTTTAATTGTAAACACAGCTGTAAAAAAAAAAATCACAAGACAATTACAATATAAAATTTATTCTGAAGAGTTAAAGCAGTTTAAATTGCATGGAAGTATAGTTTTACAAGAGAAACTACATTTTAATGATAAGGATTCACGTTTCATGAGGTTGTTTGCCGAGCTCATACACAAACCCACTAGACCCAAGAAAGCTAAAATCCAGCAAAAAGTTAAATTTTATTAAGGTTGTTCTTGCAGTATGTAAAAAGGAATTAATTAATATTTAGCTCCGAGGACAAACTGTGTGCCAGTCTGTTATGTCTCTACATTTTCTGAAGGCATTGAAATTGAAGGCCACGAAAGAAAGTTTCAAAAAATTAATAACTTTTGAAAATCAAAGTAACCTTAAATGAAGAAAGCACATTCATTCACCTATCCATTGTTGAAAGAACAAATTAAAAGCTACAATGGATGTACAAAAAAAGCCATATATTTTCCCATGCTATTATACAGCACGCTGAGTACTGAACCAAATGGGGTAAGGTTACGAAATGTAAAGTAATAACTTTAAAGTAATACAGCACAGCGGAAACAGGCCCACGGAGTCTGCACCGATCAGCGTTCCCCATACTACTAGGGACAATTTACACATACACCAAGCCAATTAACCTACATACCTATACATCTTTGGAGTGTGGGAGGAAATCAAGGATCTCAGAGAAAACCCACTCAGTCACGGGGAGAGCATACAAACTCCGTACAGACAGCACCCGTAGTTGGGATCGAACCTGGGTCTCCGGTGTTCAAGCGCTGTAAGGCAGCAATTCCTCTGCTGCGCCACCGTAAAGCACTCTGGACGAGGACCGATAACTTACAACTACAACTAAGTAGAAGCTTAAGTTATCGTATACAGTAAACACAAAGTCTCAATCAGTGGAGTCATTCAATATTTTAAATGTTTTTATAGCTCAAGATGACCAAAGGAATTTCTTCCAAAAATCACCCCAAATTTGCAGATGTTACTCAGCAGATTGACATTCCAGTGATGAACAAATACAATGGTATAATGGAATGCACCTACATTTCAGTATTGACACCAAATTTCACATGCATTCTGATACAAATTATTGCAAGATTAAAGATTTCACATAAATAAAATGACCACGTTCTACTTTTCTAAAATTGAACAAAAATTGCAATCTTCTAACCATAGAATTTGACTTGCATTTATATAGTAATTTACTGTTATTTTCCAAATATGTAATAACTAGTAGGTGCATGGCAAAGATTCACAAACATGGATGAAAGATTTCACATAAATAAAATGAGATGTTCTACTTTTCTAAAATTGAACAAAAATCGCAATCTAACCATAGAATTTGACTTGCATTTATATTGTAATTTACTGTTATTTTGCAAGCAAATATGTAAAAACTAATAGGTGCATGGCAAAGATTCAAACAACAAATGACCTACTGCTTTGATTTAGGTGTTAATGATTAAAACTGTCAAAGGCAACTGCATTTTCTCAGACCCTTTTCCAATAGTAATCCTCCATTTTCTTGTTATTGATGAAAAAGCCTTTCATGCTTCCAGAAACCCGAATAATTGGAAAACCTGAGATCACTACAAAGTTTTAATGTCCCCAAATCGATATATAAATATCTACTGATTCTTTAATCATTTTAGAACCTTGAATAATTCAGTACTCATCTAAACATGATGGAATGCTAGCCAAAGACACATAACCTGTGCTAATAATTTGATCCCGTCAACATTCTGGTTTATCTGCGCTATATATCTTCTGTATACCCCAGAAAGAGCCTGACAAAGGACCCGAACAACTGAGAGCTTACAAGAAGACTACTGAAAAATCTACATGCATTTGTCTATGTATTTTAATTCAAAACAAACTTTTATTCCCTCAACCCAAATTATAAAGTGTTTTAATAACTCCAATTAATCTGTTGCTATTGACTATGAGATTAAGAGGGGTGAATTAAATCAGAGCTGACATTAATGAATTTTGGGCTCCGTCACATTTGGATTTTTTTTTTGAGAAGTGTAGGACCTGCCTGCACAGAAACGATACTTAAACTGAGGACCTGCTTCATCAAATGTGATCAGAATAATATACTTGCATGAAGAGTAATCTTCATTAAGTATTGCACCACAAAGAAAGAACATTCACCCCACCCAAGAGTAATGAAGATTACTCTTCGGTGGGGTGAATGTTCTTTCTTTGTGGTGCAATACTTATCTCACCCCTACCCAAACTGTTCCCTCAGGCGCCACTTTATATTGTCATTAATAAATGACTGAATAACCAGGAAACGTACAGCAGGTGGACTCAATTTACTGCTCCTCCGCTCCATGATGGCAGCATCTAATAATGCATTCACACCCCCAGTACAACCCATCTTAGAACAGAGATTGGTCATTAAATAACCAATTAAATACCCACTTGATGGCACCATAGAAGAGCATCAAAAATACAATTTTAAAGTCTACTGACCAATAATTTTGGAATCCAAGAATTGTAGACAGAAACAAAAAAACAGTACAAACTATAGCAATTGAAAATGAGATATGTCTCTAATACCCCGATAGTTGGAAGACTGAATATATGTAAACTAAACTTGTACATTCACGAACAGGAGTCTCAGGAATAAATTGACACAAATATAGCAGTGCTGTAATGTCAAGAACTTTGGTAACTATTAAACTGACGTGGATGGAATATATTGAAAAGCAGGTTATACAATTTCATTCTTAACATTTTGGCATAACCACACAGATAATACCAAATTTTAACACAGAGCAGCTAGTAGAGTTCACTTAGAAATTTATCAAAATCTTCTGGAAAGCCTATTAAAGACATATATGTCTCATTACTAACATACTTCTAGTGCCCAATGTTATTGTCGAAGGCAGTTTCCTTTTCAATGTTACTGGAATGTATTTGGTAAGTTTTATTCCCCTTCTTATGGTAGGAGCCATAAGAAAGGAGATCTCTATCAGACACAAGATTAATTTAAGGTTCAGTAAAATATATTAAAAAAACAATTCAGTTCAGCCCTTTCAAATCTGCAAAGTTGTAAAGAAAAGGAAAATCCAGTTTTTGGCACATTAATCTTTGTTATCATGCTGACTTTTCCAGTTTTAATTAAACTTACTGTTTCTCAACAAAACAAATGAACCTTTTTACAAATGTTTAGAAGGGGATACATGTGCTTTAATATATTGCAGGTAATTTAGGGTTTCCATTTAAAAAAAAAGACGTTACAAACAGCTGCCTATAGACTTTAGACACTATGCATGCTAAATGTACGATATACGCAGCGCTAAACCAGAATTCACAAAAGTGATTTGCAAGATTGTGACATTCTTGATACAGCTTTCTCCCCTTTCTGAGCATTAAAGTTAACCTTTGTATTTCAGGAAGCAATGGCTTGCTTGCTGAAATTGGGTCAGGGCTTTTAAAGAGATCTCTCTGCCGCGGGCATCCCCTACAAACCCCAGCTATGCAGCCGGATCAGGTCTGCAGATCGAGTGATCCATGTACGATATTTTCCAGCACACAGAAGCTGGATTTTACATTAAAAATGGATGTGCTAGTGGTGGGGTATCACTTGAAATCATGTATAATTCATTTTCAAGATGAATGAATGCCTTGTTTAATCATGAGTTGTAAACATGGATCATAAGTTGATACTTATTGATCATTAATTTAAATGGCCACTAACAGTTCACATTATAACTTGTATGAGATACTGTTGGGAAATGACACCAGCGGAGGGCGAATTTCAACCGGAATGGTCTGGTCCAATTTCCCTACTTGTAAGAACTGCAGTAAGAAATGGGCACACATAATTCCAAACAAGTGCAAAACAATCTGTATGCATACTTTGTGCATAAAGAATATGTACATTTGGTCCATTTCCTATATTGCATACATCACTGCAAGGCAACGGAGTGAGATATTCACTACACACTTGAAATTTAGAAGAAAGGATTCATGAAAGTGCTAAATCATCCCATAGTAAAGTTAGAAAATCATGACGTTATTTTTTGGAAATCCTTGTTATGAGATAACAATGATGGGAATGGCTTTTGACATGAGTTTTACACAGGGCTCGTACGGTCCTTGAAAGACCTGGAATTTGAAACTGTTTTTCAAGGCCTTGAAAGTACTTGGATTTATCATAGGTCCTTGAAATATATATATTTAATGATAAGTATTCATTCATGCAGAGTAATGTGGCGTATTTTCATCAAGTTTATAATGCACATTTATTATTAAAAGTCGGGAAACATTGTTAGATATGTTTGCCTTTGTCGCCTATTTACCTATTTTTTTGCCTGCTTTGTCGCTGAGAATAAAGACATTGAAGAAGCAGGAATGTGTGTCTTGTCTGGTATTCATTTACGAACAGGATGAGCTTGAATTACGGGCGCACGTAGAAAGATCAAAAGAACTGCCAATTGACAAACCTTGCTTTTCCTCCCAAACCTTTCAGAACAGCTGGCATGAGAACTACTCACAGACTCCCCAAGTGTCATACAGTAATGAAGAGTAAAATCTAAGCTTCAATCTCATGCAGGTGGTTTCAATAATTAGGGGGTGTGGCTTCAACTGTCTGGAGTTTTCTGGGGCACGTTTGTATAGCTACATAGGACCATGTGGCTAGTACATGCCTACTGTAAGTGTACAAAAGCATTAACTGCACTGCTGCAGCATTTCTCTCTTTCTCCCTCTGAGTGTGTGAAAGCTCACACACACTGCAGGCACAATGCATTTCCCATGTAGAAGGTATGCACGCACCATGGAGCTAGAAATGTCTAGCTCCATGCATGCACTGTA
Source organism: Malacoraja senta (assembly GCA_038087875.1). Taxonomy (NCBI): domain Eukaryota; kingdom Metazoa; phylum Chordata; class Chondrichthyes; order Rajiformes; family Rajidae; genus Malacoraja; species Malacoraja senta. The sequence goes on along the minus strand of CM075980.1, from coordinate 9,043,567 downwards.
CTGTGTGCATGCACTATGTATGCGTGTATGTATGTCTATGAACACCGGACAATTTCATTTTCTCTAAGGGATGTGCAAGGTACAAGAGTAGTGATACACTGCTGGTAATATAAGCATGAAAGTACTCTGCTAAACGTTTTCTCTACGAAAATAATGTGGAAATGACACTTCCAATAAAATAAGAAAGAAACGACTAGCAAATGTTATAAAAATCCTCTTGGCACTTGGAATAAATCTACTCATGCACTCCTCTGCTGAATGTATCAGTCCCTACTGATCTGCAGCTATGACATACATATTCATAAACTGCCAGATTGCTTGTGTGTATCATACCACGTCAAGAACGTTTTTTTTTCTGATGCTGGCACCTAATTACTGATCGGAGTCGGAGTGGGAAATGATCATGCAACAAAAGTCATGACAGCCATGAAAGTTCTCTCCAGTCACTGACCGAGATTTCAGTAAACAGCAATGCCGGGAAGTTGTATGCTTAACACCAGATGGATCCATGATCCAAAGTATCAAGAGTAGATTGCTAAAGGTGACATACATGCCAAATGTCAACCTTGTCATAAGACAATAGACTTGACCAGCATGGGTGAATCGGCGCTCACTAGTTATGGAAAAGGAGCTAAACACCAAAAGTTATTAGCTAACTTACGTGAAGAAAACCAGAGCAAGATGCCCATAACATCATTCTTTACAAAAGACTTAAGTACTCAAATAGTAAGCCTACTTCAGGCTCAGCCGCACCCACAACTGCCCATGAACCAACAGATGCACCGTTTTGATCCTCTTCCGACTCGGGGACAACGTCGGCGAGTAGCAAGCCCCGGGCACAATCAGCTCCAGCGTCATTTGCAAGCATCACGGAAACATTAAAAGCCAAATTACGGTGGGTATTGAAACAAGTGACAGCACACAATAGTTACAAATCATCCGAGGATGCGGGTGAACTGTTCAGGATGATGTTTCCTGATAGATAGCCTGCAGGTTTCAGTGTGGTGAGAAAAGAACCTCCTATTTATCTGTCTTCAGGTTGGCGCCACACTTTTATGATTTGTTGACATCGCGTGTAAAAGAAGATCCTTATGTCCTCTTCGATGAGTCGCTTAACTCCAAAACACACTACAAACAGATAGACATGTCAGACTGTGGCATGGGGACAGAATTGTTTCCCGTTACCTAGGATCCAGGGTGGAAGATTGCAACCTTCACGTGGTCCGCCCGGTTTCGACGAATGCAGTCAATCTGGCGTGCACAATCAAATAAGATCAAATAGAACAAGTTGTCCTGCAACTTTAGGCTGTGCATGCCATACACAAGAAGACCTAGGATCCCAGTTTATGGGGCATGGATCATCTGAAATCATGCTGGAAAATTCCTTATGGGTCCCGGTGATTTGCCATTGAGGAATCTAGTGCAAATCTCTATGGATGGACCAAATGTCAACTGGAAGTTTCACTGCCTGTTACAAGCAGAGGTAGGCTAGGTCTTGTTTATCATTTTTCATAATTATTTCGTATTGGTCTCAATCAGTGGTTCTTAACCTGGGGGTCGTGACCCCCATGGGGGTCATTTGGTTTTTTTCCAGGGGTCATGAAGGGGTTGTAAATAACATATCAATTTGTTGAGCCCATGTTTAGGAACCTAACAAAGGTACATACCACACACAGTATTTTGTTCGCATATACGCGTACGTATACACAGGGCCTATGAGAGTGGGGTGCAGGGGGTACAACGTACCCGGAGTCCAAAAGGGGGCCCGGGAATTTCCTGAAATCTCAGAAAATGTTTGCATATATTTTGTGGAGACTAGCATTCATATTTTATGTGAGCCTACATAGTTTTATACAGGCACGGAAATCGCTATCAAAACATGGGGGGGGGGGGGGACACAATTTCTCGGTGGCCACGCGCACACACACGAGGCTTCAGCCGTGGGCCCTGTGGACGGTAACATCGGGAGCTGACCAGGTTGGTGACCGACTCCGAACTCCAGCAACAGCAGCTTCGTCTGCCCCGAATCGGGCTTCAATCGGCCCGTTCGCGGGGCCTTTCATCGGCCGGCGGGGGCTTCAACATCGGGAGCCTCGATGCAGCAGTTTGATTTTAACTGCGCCGGGCGCTGAAAAGCCCCGCAAACGGGTCGATTCAGCCCTTAGAAAGCGCCTGATAAAGTCCGCATTACAAAACATGGGTGGGATTGTCCCCTCGCCTCCCCCCCCCCCCAGGATTACCGCCCATGGTTTTATATATCGTAATTCGGAGAAATTGTGATCCATAATAAAGCGGGGAATTTTAACAAGCGGGTGTGTGGTCGGGGTAACCTGATTAAAAGAGGGGAATGGGGAAGACCCATCACTACTGAGGTTCCCTGTAGGAGGGGGGGGGAGCACTAGGACCCAACAGAGTCAGACCACATGCTGTCAGCATGGTGGAGGTTGTGGGCCAGTGCTGCATCTGGAGCTCTGGTGAGGTGACGGCTCTGGCCCGCTGGTGGCCGGTGGAGAGGTGAGGGTCGGCGGAGTCGCTGGTCGAGGCCCGTGGGGAGCCGGAGTAGAGATACATGGCCAGGCCACTGTAGAACGTGGCTTTTTAATCAATCGTTAATTGGAAACTGACAACCTCAGTGAGGACTCACATGTTGCACAGCGTATTATCTGTGACCATGCAGCATCGGTCGGTTACAAGAACATAGAACTGACAAAATCATTGCTTCCTTCAGCTTCCAGTGCACGCCACAGGTATATGGCACACCTTGATGATAAGAAGAAAGCCAAGGAGAATGTGACCATGCAGCAAAAAAGAAATGCTTTGATGGCAGAACTAGATCAGATGAAATGCAAGAAGAGATGTTTGGAAGACAACATCAGGGCACTAACAGAGAGTGCTGATACATTTGCTGAGAAGGCAGAAACATCAAGAAGCTTCACCATGATCACCAAGCCCAACAGCATGCGCAGATCTGCCAGTGAAAATAGTGTTGAGCTGAAAAAAGTGCAACAAAACATAGAAGACAAACTCACTGAAATAAAAAACTTCTAAATAAGAAGAGCTTGAAAAATGAAATAGCAAAGTTTTCCATTATCATGGTTTCAGATTGAACAACGAAGAGATGAGAAAATGGTGCTCTATTGAAGTACGACTATAGATAACTTAACCATCTTTTGTGTAATTATTATGTAGTGTCGTTCTGTGCAACCTGGACTAATGGATTGACTGATCACCTTCTCAGATTTCCCTGAAAATCAGTGTTTGTACATCAGAGCACACAACAGAAAACAAGGTCTCAACTCTAAATTTCAATGGGCATTTGGCAATAATTCGAGCTATATCAATGGTTCATAACTTCGAAGGAACTGAGTTGAAAGGTGATTTTTTTCTGCTTTTCTTTGTACCAAAGGTGTGCAAAACATGATTTTCAATCAAATCTGAGATGGTGACCAACCAACCTTCTTACTTACTTTTAATTGGTACGGAATCAAATCATCCAATATCAAGCAATTTATATACGTCCCTGATAAGCCATATTTTGGTCCTTGAAAATCGATTTTTTGGACCTAGAAAGTCCTTGAATTTATAGCTATTCCAAGTGTACAAACTCTGTTTCCATTAAGAAGGATATCACTTTAAATCATGTAAATCACTTTAAATCACACTTCCAATGTGAATATATGGCTCTTTTTAAAAAAAATTATGTGCTGTTCACACCAGTTATATGTATTTCAAGGTTTGTTATATTCAAAATCCAAAATTTCTTCCCATGCTCTCCACCTCGGGGTGAAATAGTTATAACAAACAAGGTAGAAAACTCAAGTACGGACATTTAAAGATATAAGCTGCATCTACACATGACTGCCATGTTCCCAAACAAAAAGGTAGAAATATCGAACATTGCAGATTCATAGCTTGGAATTATGTAAACCATCGTAAGTAAAAAGACCATTCTGAAAACTAGCACTGCTCACTGAGATATGTAACCATTGTCTTACGTTAAGTAGAACAACAGACATTGCCATATTACCTGCAGAGGAAATCATTGTTGCTGTTATAAAAATAAGGACCTTTTCCATACATTTTTGATCTTCAGCAGTAATGATTGGTTCAATGACATGGATTCTCAACTGCTTTCTACCAAAATGATAATTCCAAAAGACCAGTAGATTCAGTAGGGTTCTCTGGTTAGAGTCAGTAATTCCAGGAAAGTTGAAGGCATTGCCTCCCTCATGGGCTCCCTGGAGGGGTGGCAAATCCTGAGCTGTCACTGTCACTGACAGCTGGAGATCGTGGAGCACTCTCAACAGGGCTCTTAGCATTACGAAATTTATCTAACAAAGTTGTATTAAAGGCAGATGTAGGAGAGCTCATTTCCCCTTGAGCTGCCTTGTCCTTGGGAGTTTTGGATGGAGTCCCACCAGGAGATCTAAAAGAGGAGGCGACAGGAATTAGTAAAGTGCATTGAGTGGAGAATAGTTACTAATAAATGACGTGCATTAAAGCAATCTCGACCACATATAGGCATTAAGTACCAGGTGAGGCATGCTTATTGACTGGGGTCTGGCCACACCACCATAACTAAATGTAGCGTGGGCTGTGGTGATGGAGAGGGTTCTATGGGCGTGATGTTGCTCATGATCGCCGGCCCGATGGTGTGCATTTTCCCCCTCCAGGTACCTACTCGCCTTCTTTCCCTTCTGTGTGAGACTAATGTTGATCTAATGGTAGCTACTACCCTCTCTAATGCGCTCAAAGTATATCAAATGAAGAGAAGGACTCCAGGAAATTGATGGTATCTGAATGACCCAAGTCCTTTTTATAAAATTCAAACTGGGGTTAAAGCATTAATAATTAGATACTTGGAATGTTCGGACTCTCCAACATAATGTCAGAAAGGCTTTATATATCTCAAGAAAACAGAAGCAAATATTTCTGTGGACAGTTCTATCACCTATTAATATGGCACTATGTGAAAGTAGAACCTATCTATTCACTTTTGCAGCTCGCAGAATTATACACCACAGATATGTCTTTTGGATCACCATTCTATGCCAGCCACAAAGTGCCCATCTATACATCGCACTTACCAGCATTTGATCCATGGCCTTCTGTGCCTACATTTAAACATAAGTCTACATACCTGTCCACCCCTGTTGAACGAAGCCTCCTAAAATGGTTTGCAGCCAGCAGCTCAGAGTAGATACTTCGGACAGGATGAAGGTTGTCGGCATTTCCAGTGTCTCTCAGGTCCCCAATACTACAAACAGATTAATTAACAAATTAAATTTGAGCAGCCACCAAAAACACATTATAATCAGCGGGAACGAAGATAGTTATTACGTTTCAGAAATCGAGAGTTTTAATCTTTATTGTTTTGTACAAAACGATGCAAACTCATTATCAGTAGCAACGATTTTATGGTGAAATAAGATACCAAGTAAGCCTCAACCTATGCCCTCTGGTCCTTGATTCCCCTACTCTAGGCAAGAGATTCTGTGCGTCTACCCGAGCTATTCCTCTCATGATTTTATGCATATCTCATGATTTTATACACAAATCAGGTTTCAGATTTAGAGCACTGTTTGCTCGGGTGCTGAATATGTTCAAGGCTAAAAACACCAGGTTTTGACAATGGAATTAAAAGGTTTGGGGATAACATGAATTTGAGGTAAAAGATAGGCACGATCTTATTGAATTGCAGAGCAGGTGTGAGGGACTGCTGGCTTCAATCTCCAGGTTATCATAATTCTTCCATAACCGGAATGTGTGTGTGATTTTTGTGTGTGTGATTTTCCAAATCATAACATTACCTACATCTTCCATTATTTACATGGAATATTTCCTTAAACAGAATTTTTGTAAAACATTAAATTACACTAATTTTATGCTGGATATCCACCTTTACCATTAAACCTCATATCCAGAACAGATACTCTTTGATCCACTCATTTTTACCATATTCATTAAGAACTTTCACTCCACTAGGGACACAAAACCATGGATATTTTCATTCACATGTATAATGTAGTTGTGTGAGCAAAGAGTTCTAGGATTATGTTGCACACAATTCATGATGATTCGTGGCTTATGCACTATCTTGGCAAGTTCAGAATATTGTTTTTATATGCTATAATTTTAATGTCATTTTCCTTTTTAAAATGTGGGAGATATACAAACTGCATTCTATTAGGAGTGCTCCCAACCACAATTAACCTCCAAATTGTTTCCTTCACATAATTGCAATCTCCGAATTCTTGCCTTAAGAGCATCGCTTATCTTTTCAGTTATTTATTCCTACGCAGTGTCTAACACATGATGCAACAAAGGATTTGTATTTATAAAGTCAAAGCAACCTTGTAACTGATTTTATTTTTTTGTTATAACCCGCTGTCTCCAAGTCCTTATACAAATAAACAAGTGTATATATTGGCTCACTGGTGATAAAGCTGTGTTCCGAGCACCAAGTTTTAATGGAAAAGAAAGTGAATGGGAGCACATGTTTAAAGTTTGCCCTTAGCTATCATGTGTTTGTGGAATAGTGGGATGCACTGATCCAAAAGGCTTCAACACCTTGCTGTTGTTGCTCTTTATGGTCAGTGCCATTGAACAGCCTGCGCTGGTTAATTGTGCTCCCATGTGCAATGGCACACTGACACAACTGACCACCAGGCATGTTCATGTGAGAAATGCTAACGGTTTAGCTTCAGGTGTTAACATGTAGTAACTATGCTTCCAATTAAATGTTGCACCCTCTCACCTTTTAGAACGTCGATTCAGTCTGGCCAGTCCATAACTCTCCAGTAGATCTGGGGTTGCCATGACCATTTTTTCTTCCTGCAAGATGAGAGAAAAGCAACAGAGACGGCACTTTAAATTTATCAAAGTAGTTGTGAAACACTTGACCCAAGGTGCGGGATTTTTCTTAAAGTCAAAAACGCAAAACTTCCCAACTCCTGGCAAGGTCTACTTTTCTTTCCAGGGCATTCATTTTTTCTGAACACAAACCTTTGGGTTTGTCAATACAGGTGACCCTATGTTATGGATGTACAGGCAACAGAAATTCACCCATATAGAAATCATATATCACTACCACAAAATTTAAGATATAGAATAAAATTCGCTCTCACGAAAATTAAGTGAAAAAAGTAAAATCAACACAAATTTATTTATTTAAACTCATGTTTTTGACGTGTGTAGATGACGTGGTTTTGTGTTACAGGCAATTGCTATCTGGAACATTTCCTGGCACCGCAACCCCATTGTGATGCGGGGTTTGCCTGCAACCGCTCCTACGCCACACCGTCAGCCACCAAGCTAAAACAAAATGCATTTGTGGTTTTGCTTCAAGCATGGCTACTTACTGTGCAGAGGTTGGACTTGTCTTTCAGAGGGGTTTTGAGCGGCAGATTACGGAAGGATAGAATTGGTGGTGGTGGTGGTGGTGGTGGTGGAGGAGGAGGGGGAGGAAGAGGAGGAGCAGGAGGAACCGTAGCAGCCAATACAGGTCGGCAGGAACCCGTCTTTGTAGAATTCTCGGCCTGCTCCTTCTGCCTCTTTTCGATTAGTCGCTTAGACGTTCGTTGTCCTTTGGCCTCTATAAAACAAACATCCCAATGAACTGGAGTCAATTATTAAAGAGGTAATAATGGGGCATTTGGATAGCAGTAAAAGGATTAGTCCAAGTCAGCAAGGATCTATGAAAGGAAAATCATGCTCGACTAATCTTCTGGAATTTTTTGAGTATGTGACAAGGGGAGCCAGTGGATGTAGTGTATCTAGACTTTCAGAAAGCATTTGATAAGGTCCCGCACGGGAGACTGGTGACTAAAATTAAAGCACATGGTATTGGGGGTAGGGTGTTGACATGGATAGAAAATTGGTTGGCAGACAGGAAGCAAAGAGTAGGAGTGAACGGGTCCTTTTCAGAATGGCAGGCAGTGGCGAGTGGAGTGCCGTAAGGCTCGGTGTTGGGGCCGCAACTGTTTACCATATATATTAATGATTTGGAAGAGGGAATTAGGAGCAACACTAGCAAGTTTGCGGATGACACAAAGCTGTTTGGCAATATGAACTGTGAAGAGGATGTTAGGAGGTTGCAGGGTGACCTGGACAGGTTGAGTGGGCAGATGCGTGGCAGATGCAGTATAATATAGATAAATGTGAGGTTATCCACTTTGGTGGCAAAAACAAGGGGGCAGATTATTATCTCAATGGGGTTAGGTTAGGTAAGGGGGAGGTACAGCGAGACTTGGGTGTCCTTGTACACCGGTCACTGAAAGTTGGCGTGCAGGTACAGCAGGCAGTGAAGAAAGCTAATGGAATGTTGGCCATCATAACAAGAGGATTTCAGTATAGGAGTAGAGAGGTTCTTCTGCAGTTGTATAGGGCTCTGGTAAGACCACATCTGGAGTATTGCGTACAGTTTTGGTACCCTAATTTGAGGAAGGACATCCTTGTGATTGAGGCAGTGCAGCGTAGGTTCACGAGATTGATCCCTGGGATGGCGGGACTGTCATATGAGGAAAGATTGAAAAGTCTAGGCTTGTATTCACTGCAGTTTAGAAGGATGAGGGGGGATCTTATAGAAACATATAAAATTATAAAAGGACTGGACAAGCTGGATGCAGGAAAAATGTTCCCAATGTTGGGCGAGTCCAGAACCAGGGGCCACAGTCTTAGAATAAAGGGGAGGTCATTTAAGACTGAGGTGAGAAAAAATGTTTTCACCCAGAGAGAGGGCAGTGGAGAGCAAATCACTGGATGGATTTAAGAGAGAGTTAGATAGAGCTCTAGGGGCTAGTGGAATCAAGGGATATGGGGAGAAGGCAGGCACGGGTTATTGATTGGGGACAATCAGCCATGATCGCAATGAATGGCGGTGCTGGCTCGAAGGGCCGAATGGCCTCCTCTGGCACTTATTTTCTATGTTTCTATGAACTCTGAATATTACAGTGGTGCCTAAATCAATGAATGGCGGCTGTGACGCTAATGAGGTCATGCAGAAAATACACACAAAGGGCACCAATCCGTTTACACTCAGTCATTGTGGCACCATCACATTGGAGATGTTGGCAAGTTTGATTAACCTGAAGGGAAATTGCAGCATGTGGTCACTGGCATGCCAATTTTCTCAGCTATGCCCAAATAGGCAGCGCTGCCATGTTTCTGCCAAAGGAATCACAGGGAAGATTCCTTATCATTTCATTAATGAGTGGTCGAGGATGCAACTTCAGCACATCAAAACCCCACTAATCAATCAAGCGCCGGGGAGAATCTGATTCATATTACTTATGTACAAATGGGTGTTTCATGGTCAGCACAGACTCGGGTCTGTTTCCATGTTACATGATTTTACAGCCATTCAACTGACAACAAACAATGAGCACCCCAGACAAAGATCAAGAGCAGAACATTAATTTGAATCTTCCCATATCCCCTGATTCCGTTAGCCCTAAGAGCTTTATCTAACTCTCTCTTGAATACATCCAGTGAATATTCCTCCACTGCCTTCCGTGGCAGAGAATTCCACAGATTCACAACTCTCTGGATGAAAAAGTTTTTCCTCATCTCAGTCCTAAATGGCCTACCCTTTATTCTTAAACTGTGACCCCCGGTTCTGGACTCCCCCAACATGGGGAACATTTTTCCTGCATTTAGCCTGTCCAATCCCTTAAGAATTTTATATGTTTTTATAAGATCCCTTCTCATCCTTCTAAATTCCAGTGAATACAAGCCCAGTTGATCCATTCTTTCATCATATGTCAGTCCCGCCATCCTGAGAATTAACCTGGTGAACCTACGCTGCACTCCGTTTAAAAAAGAGTTTGCACAGAGTTTGTTAAATGAACAAAAGGCAGCGAGAAGATCAGACCAGCTTGAAGACAGGATTGAAGAGCACGAGGCCCAAGTGATGAGCAACATTGCTACCAAGGGTTGGATAAAGCAAGAACAGACAATACAGACTACAGAATCCTATGGCACCATATTTTGTTTCCCACAGAACAGATTGATAACCCCTTTACTGCAGTGTATTCCACACCAGTGCTTGCAATGCATGGTTCCTCTAGCTCACTGTGAAGAGAGCTCAACATAGTCAGTCACTATTTCTGTCACTAGCAATTAAATGCTGCATGTATAAAGGCAAAATCAAAGAACTGTATTCAGGGATTAGAAAATACACATGTTTATGCCACAAAATGGTATACTATTGTCATTTCTGAAATGCTTCAAAATGATTACAGATTCATTATCATTGATAAATAAATATTCAACAGGGAAAGGGGTTCGTCCTCGACTAACTAAAGTAAATTGGTTGTGGCATTCGACTGAGCGAGATGTTGCAAAGAAGAATGGTAGGCCTGACAATTTGGAGAAGTTCATAGACGAGGAAAAGCTTAGTTCAAGATAGAGAAAAAGAATGAGAGGTGATGCACAAAGAGAGATGGAAGTGGGATTAGTCTCAAAGCAGGGAGGGGCTGAATGGCCTCCTTCCATGTCATACATTGCTGAGAGATTTCATAATTGGTCACCATAGAACAAATCCCAATACATAAAAATAACTAAGATAAAATCAAGGAAAACTAAAATATTTGCTCTCTTCAATTGCCTAAAGATCAATAATTTCTCAATATCCATTGGTCCCTCAAATACTTCATTTCAGTGTCATATAGTTTCGTCCCAACTGCATTTGAAGAGAAAACATGCTTTTGTTGGATGTAACTTGTTTGACATGAAGTGTCCAACAGAGGGTCTCCTTACTGAGCGGAAAATTCCTCAGCACCAAATACATCATCAAAAAAAGAGCCGGCCTGAGGACTAAAGTGAAGCTACAGTAACACCACTTATCCGTGCTCATTTATAGAGAAAAAACCACACCATTCCAGTGCAGGGATTTAGCTTTCGCTCTGCATATGGAGAAAGGCTTCAGCATTTAAGACATGCCTTTTCGTTATTGCAGAACTGCAAACCAATTCATGAAGATTTCTCCTTATAACCATCTTAGCTCCCATTTCAAGTTGTTTTTGTTGTATAGCTACTGCAATGAAAACATTTGGAAATAAAATGCTGATGTTAGCTTCACTCAAAGAGTGTGCCTTGAAGTGGTGAAACTAGGTGTCCTCTAAATACGAGAAGGCGTCTGTCTATTTTGTTAATCTACAAAGAGATATCATTGTGATGATCGACAACACTTTTGGATGGGTTTTATGAATATATTCGATTTCATCAGCTAAATTCACTGGTTATGCCATAACCTTTGATCAACTTTCTACTGATTTGTAAACCAAAAATCCTCCCAATTCTTCTTTCTAATGTCCTATTATTGAACTGTCTGGATAAACAGCTGCAAACACTGCCCCAATAATCAGAATACATAAAAATCAGAATATTAATATACCCTGACTGTACATCATACATTACATAATCCTGAATTGTTTACATACACAGTCAATGTTTGCCAATTACAAGGGGAAAATGTGACTACTTTCATGCATATTGCAAGGAAACCATCACATTCTTCCAAACTTACTCCTAAATTGCCTACCTATCTCCTCATTAGATTGACTTGAGATTAAAACTTTGACAATGCATTAAGAATAGCAATCTTACCACAAGCATACATCTGCACTTTCCTCATCTCGTCCTTCAAACCTTGGAGTCTTTCTTGTAACTCATCCATTTCAACAGCATTGCAGCGGTTCATTTTACCATCCACAGCTGAGAAAAATTTGGCCTGTAAAGAAAATGTTCATGTTTAATAATTCCAGACAAGTTTAATAGTTCTGCATTTATTGCTAACCTTGCAACATTTAATGTAGGAAACCAACAAATTAATGGAACATATTAATTCAGAGGTCTACCCTCTGCAAAGACCTAGGCACTAATAATAACGCATTTAGACAGCTTTTAATAGTACAATTTCTCAAGGCACTTCATATCAATGATATTTGATTACAAAAAACCCACTGGGCACAGGTGCAATGAAAATCTTGACTGCAGTTGCATCACAAGAACATAAACTGAGAGAATACTCAAAACCATAAATTACACAAATTCTACAAAACAATGAAATACAAATAAATACAGAGAAAAAGGACATTATGGCAAATATATACAATTATGCACAAATTTATAAATTGAACGTCTTTTTTGTTACCTTCAAAAGTCAAGGAGAGAGTTGGTGAGCGGCCATTTTGAAGGACAGAAACCATTTTTGAAAACTAAAATCGGCAGGAGGGTTGCGATAAAGAGCAAAAAGATGATAGGAGACTTGTTAGTTAGTGGGAGAAGTTGAACAGAAGGATTATTTTCTCTGTAACACTGGAGGTTGCGGGGAGACCCGATAGAAGTATATAAAATTCAGGCTTAGATAGGATAGACAGTTAGAAACTTTTTCTAACCAATGGAAAAATCAAATAATAGAGGGCACAGCTTTAAGGTGAGGTGAGCAAAGTTTAAAAGAGATGTGCAGGGCAGCATTTTTAAAAAAAGGGGGTGGGAAATGCTGGAAAACGACATTGGGGGTGGAAGTTACAATAGTGGCATTTAAGAGACATTTGGCGAGACATGTAGATGTGCAGCGATTGGAGGGATATGGATTATGTACAGGGAGATAAGAGATGGCCTTGGCATCATTTTTGGCACAGACATTGTGGGCTTAAATGCCTGTTCTTGTGCTGAACTGTTATATGTTCTAATTTTAAATCGTATTAGTAAAGAAAAAGTGGAGAGAAAATAATAGACTAAAATCTCATGGTCTACACTCATAGGAATATTTTAAAGAGATAGTTGCAAATATAATAGGAGTTGTCTCATCGTCAAAAACTGTCAAGATTCTACAACTATGACCATGGTTTGGAGTAAATTAAATCACATTATAAATAAAGGAGAGACAAAATGGTGGGGGCTCTCAGTCGCATATTATAATAATAATTCTTTGAATGGTTCCAAGTGCAACTGAAACATATCAACCAGCTTCTGATATCGACAGTACCTTGATGAAAGATTTCAACCCAGCGTTCTCAAGTTCGGCTTGTTTGCGTTTGCGTACAACCTTCTCACACAACGATGGGTTCTGATCCATTGAGCGAAATAAGTCCTGCAGTGCCTTTTCTGTGTAAGTCATTGCCTCGATGTCAAATTCCTCTTTAGTCATACGTTTACAAAACATCTTACTCAGAGGATATTCTTGGTCAAATTCTTCCAGAGTTTCCATCATGGGTCTGTGGACATGAAAGTGGCGGAAAAAGTATTAAAAGGGTAAGAATTTATTGTACATTAGCTTCACATGTGCTCACCGACTTGTTTTCTTATCAAATCTCCCTAGGGAATCACTTCAATGTAAATTACTCACTTACAAAAAAATCATGTAAGGTTAAAAGAGTTATTACAAAATTTAGAGCAGAGTTTGCCCATTATGTAGGTATGTTGAATACAGTGCCTCACACATACAACATTCTCTGAAGATTGACACAAAATGCCGGAGTAACTCAGTGGGACAGATAACATCTCTGGAGAGAGGGAATGGGTGACGTTTTGATTTGAGACTCTTCTTTAGATTGAGAGTCTGAAGTCTGAAGAAGGGTCTCGACCCGCAACGCCACCCATTCTTTCTCTCCAGAGATGCTGCCTGCCCCGCTGAGTTACTCCAGCATTTTGTATCTATCTTTGGTTTAAACCAGCATCTGCAGTTCCTTCCTACACACATTGTAAGTCTTTGATTAGTGTCTTGCATGAAAAAAATACCTCAAGCAATTCTGGTGAACTATTTTTTACAAATTTAAAATGATCTGAGCTGTTCTTAAAAAGATCAGGGAGGGTTGAGTGCAGTAATTACGTAATGGAATTTAGAGTGGTGTCAAAGCTGGGGCTTCCAAGATGTTTCTATAATCTGAAGACAAATATCATTTTGGAAGAAAACTTGAAACAGAGCACAATCACCAAATGATTATCCTCTGGAGAATAAATTAAAAGAGATTAAGCATGAAAAGGTGAAGTTTAGGCTGTGCACAAGAAAAAAATATTTCCTAAATAAATTACCAGATGGGTATTTCAAATCAAGAGAGAAAATACTGAAATCTTTGGCAAATCCCAATAATGTGGATCAAATTACATGAGAAAAACATTGTGAGGTAAAGCACTTGGGCAACACTGTTTCTAATTGGGATTTTTTTTTGAAATGTGTAAACTGGAAGGGAAACATGGGATAATTTGATTTAGTGACTCAAGTATGCTAATGAATTCTCCAAATTCAACCTGAAATGTTGTTCGTCCGTTCCCTCCACAGATGCTGCCTGATCCGCTGAGTTACTCCAGCACTTTGTGTTTTGCTCAATATTTGCCGTTTCTTGTGTCTCTGAATTAGATGCTTGTTTAAATACCCATTTGTTTCAGTGGTGATTGAGGGGAAACTTCCTATAGTACAAAATGTCGAATGCTGGTTAGCTCATATAGTTCCACTGTATACCACAAGCAACTGGAACATTAACATCTGTGGTCACTAGGAATTAATCCCAGGAATTAACCTTGTGATCCTATGCTGCACTCCCTCAATAACAAGAATGTCCTTTCTCAAATTTGGAGACCAAAACAGCACATAATATTCCAGGTGTGGTCTCACTAGGGCCCTGTACAACTGCAGAAGAATTTCTTTGCTCCTATATTCAACTCCTCTTGTTATGAAGGCCAACATGCCATTCGCTTTCTTCACTGCCTGCTGTACCTGCATGCTTACTTTCAGTGACTGATGAACAAGGACCCCCAGATCTCATTGTTCTTCACCTTTTCCAAACTAGACACCATTCAGATAATAATCTGCCTTCCTGTTTTTGCCACCAAAGTGGATCACATTTGTCCACATTAAACTGCATCTGCCATGCATCTGCCCACTTACCCAACCTGTCCAAGTCACCCTGCATCCTCATAGCATCCTCCTCACAATTCACACTGCCACCCAGCTTCGTGTCATTTGCAAATGTTACTTTTAATCCCTTCATCTACATCATTCATGTATATTGTAAATAGCTGCGGTCCCAGCACCGAGCCTTGCGGTACCCCACTAGTCACTGCCTGCCATTCTGAAATGGGCCTGTTAATCCCTGTTCTTTGTTTCCTGTCTGCCAACCAATTTTCTATCCATGTCAGTACCCTACCCCCAGTACCATAGAGTGATATGGGCCAAATGCAGGTAAATAGGATTAGTGTAGATAGGCATATTGGTCAGCATGGACCATTTGGGCAGAAGGGCCTGTTTCCATGCTGATTATGTCTATGCTCTGGCAAAGCTTGATCGGAGGAATAGGGTTTAAAGGGCAGATGAAGAAAGGTAATTGAAGTTTCAAGTTTAAAAAGTCTCAGCTTTTTAGAAATTAGAACTGGGTTTCAAATGTCAAAGCAAAACATGAACTTTTGAGCCAAAATTCCCCAAACTATAACACACTGACAAATTCCAGTGTTTAAAATAAGGCTGGCAATTTTTGGAGACGAACAGAATCTCGAGAGACCAAGGTGTATCAGTGTTGACACAAGGTATCATGAAAATGACATATCCTTCAGAACAAATGTGGCAGCTGTCAGTTTGCTACATGGCAACGTGCCTTGCAAATAAGAGAGCCAAAATTCTGCAGATGCTGAAACCTGAAGAACTCAGCGGGTCAAGCAGCATCTTTGCAGGGATAGAGACAATTGATGTTTCTTGTCGAGAGCCTTCATCTGGACTGCAATATTGTTGGGCAAAGGCTCAGTTTCAATAGCAAATTAGGTTGCTGAAATAAATGATAACATTTCTTGATTAGTTCTTGATCAGGGGTTATGGGGCGAGGACAGGAGAATGTGGTTGAGAGGGAAAGATAGATCAGCCATGACTGAATGGTGGAGTAGACTTGATGGGCCAAATGGCCTAATTCTGCTCCAAGAACTTATGAACAACAAGCCGGGGGAATAAAAATCTAAATCACTTTGAAGTGTGGTACTTATAGGACGTGCTGTTTAAAATTACAACGTTGCTACTTGGTTCACTTACCAAGTTCGCCGTGAATCGGGAAGCACGATAGAAGAGACCACGGTTACAAGAGGACGTGCAGGAGGAGGTGATTTTGTGCAGGTTTTCTGGCGTTCAGCGCGAAGGCGGAAGCTGGGGGTCCCGGTGAGGTGATCGCCGCTCTGTGATCTTTGGTGATCACAAACCAGGGCGTGTTCCCGCTGCGTAATCACGGCTGTGCGGCCCGTGGAGGGGAGAAGGGCTGCGGGCGGGCGGGAGGGAGGGAGCGGGCCTTTGGAGCGGGCTGTCCGTGACCCGCACAAAGCCGCCGCCAAACGGCAGAAAAATCAAATCTCCCGCCTCCCACAACCAGCCAATCCGCCTCGTCCCCAAACCCAACTGGCCAATCATCCGCCCTCTGCGGGTAAACAGCCAATCGGTTGGGAGCCTGCCCGACAAAGCGGTGGATGATTTGACACAGGCGGCGGCCAATGGGGCTCATCCTCCTCCCTACCCCCATTAATTGATCACTTCTTTAATGTCACATGTATCAGGCACGGTGACATTCTTCGTTTGGCATTCCAGTTGAGTATGCAAAGAGTCGCCACGCAAAGGGCGCTGACAAAGTTACAAAAGTATTCCATATGTTTAAGAAGGAACTGCAGATGATGGAAAATCGAAGGTAGACAAAAATGCTGGAGAAACTCAGCGGGTGAGGCAGCATCTATGGAGCGAAGGAAATAGGCGACGTTTCGCGTTGAGCCTTCTTCAGGCAGCGTTTTCCAGCATTTTTGTCTACCAAAGTATTCCATATGGTAGGTGACATTCCATCTGGTAGGGATGATCCTTCTTCCTTCTCGCCACTGCTCCCCTTCCATCCTGTATCTCTTTCTTCGCAGCGGCCCACAGCGCCAGGAGTGGGTCTGAACAAGGTCCCGACCCGCAATGCCGTCCGACCAGTCCTTCCTCAGATGAAGGAAGGAACTGCACATGCTGGTTTACAAAAAAAAGACAATGTGCTGGAGTTACTCAGCAGGTCAGGCAGCATCTCTGGAGGACATGGATAGGTGACATTTCCCATAGCCAACAATGGACCTTTGTGGGCTCCACCTTTCCTTGATCATCTTTGCTGGCCTTGATCTGTCTTTTTGCAAATCTTTCATTAATTTGTTCTATGTACCTTTTCATATCTCTTGGTTCCCTCTCTCCCGACTCTGAATGAAAAAGGGTCTTGACCCAAAAGTCACCTATTCTTTTTTCCAGAGATGCTACCTGACCCGCTGAGTTACTCCAGCATTGTTTCTCTATCTTATGGATAGGTGACATTTTAGGTCATGGCCTTTCTTCAGATGCTGCTTGAGACATTGAGTAACATCAGCACTTTGTCTCTTGCTCAAGATTACAGCATCTGCAGTTCCTTATGCCGCCCAGAATGAGATAGTCATGACTTCATTCCAAAAATATTCTCTATAAGTATATTCATAAAACAAAGAAAATATAAACAGTACACTTCATTTCTAAACAGGACACAATCTGTTGGAGTAACTCAGCTGGCCAGACAGCATCTCTGGAAAACATGGATAGGTGACTTCCGGCTCAACCCTTCTTCATTCTACAGCATTTTGTACCCTTTTGTGTAAACCAGCATTTGTCTGAAGAAGGGTTTCGGCCCGAAACGTTACCTGTTTCCTTCACTCCATAGATGCTGCTGCACCCGCTGAGTTTCTCCAGCATTTTTGTGTACCTTCGCATTTCCTTATTTTTCTATCTTTTCTTACATTCATTGTACCATTAAATCAATGCAATCTCTTACAATGCATTAACTCCACTCATGTAACCTCCTTAAATAAAACATTCATCAGGTGTTGGAAAGGCTGTTGTACAGGGCTCAGCCTCACAGCATCCATGGCACTAGAACCAGAGAATGTGGGCCTTTCCTACAGAGCCAAATAGCTTTAGCATTGGGAGGGTGGCGGTCCGGCAAATGCGTTACGGGCATCTAACAGCTTCCAAGTGAAAGATTTTATACTCAGATATCCTCTCATCCTTCTTCAGATTGTTTTACACTTATGCACCAGTGTTTGCCCCCCTCTGCTCAGGGAGGTGGTTTCATTTTCATTTGCTGTATTTAGGCTCTTCACAACTTTGTTCACCTTTTAAAATTTGTCTCATTCTCCTGTGTTCCAAGAGAAATAACTCCTGCTTATCCAATATTTCCTTGGCGTTGTCCCACAATGTCCCTGTCCTGGCACTCTCTTCAAGAATTCCCTTATTCCTCGCAAATGCAATCACATCTCTCCTCTAAAGTGGTGAGTGATTGGAAATGGATGCAGTACTCAAGCGATATGCTTCCAGCATAAGGTCACTGCCTTTATATTCTATGCCCCAGCTAATAAAGGAACGCTTTTTGTGTCTTATTGACATGTCCAGCTCCCATCAAGGATCTGGTCATATTGATGAACATATACACCAAGGTTCACCTGTTCCTTTACAGCTTGTCTCAGGTTTTGTCTCTCACGTGTGAAATGGAGTATGAACTCTTTCAGGCAAGCAGACCTGTCCACAGCCACACGATCAGCATGAATGGCTGCACATTGGCAACGGTTGCTCAAAACTTTTGATAATTAAAAACATCAACTCAGTGTCCATCGCAAGAGAAAAAATATCCACTGATATTTACAACAAACTTATCAACCCTCACAATCACCTGGACAACACTTCCTCCCCCTGTCTCTTGTAAGGATAACATCCCTTTTCCATGTCACTGACAGTTATCGGATTTATCCTGATGCTTTTGCTAAATAAAGAAACACGTTTGGCTATCCTCCAATTTTCGGGTACCTCATCTGTGAATAACAAAGATGCAAAAATATACATGTGGGCCCCAACTATTACCTTCTTTGTTTCCAACAGTATCCTGTAATTTATCCTATTTGGACCAGGAGAATTATCCAACGTTAAGCATGCCAAAGTATTCAACACCTCCGCCTTCTTAATACAGATATGCCTCAAACTATCAACAGACCTCTTCCTGAACTCACTCTCTTGCACATCTGTCTACTTGGTGAATACAGATATTAAGTATTCATTAGGGACATGCATATTCCATGACTCCACACAGAAATTATCCCTTTGGTCCCAAAGAGGACCTCACTCTAACCCTTCCTATCCTGTTTCTTCTTTACACTTACCAAATGTATTGAGTTTCTCCATAATCTCGTCAACAAAGGAATATTTATGGCCTCTTTTTGCCCTTCTATCTTTTTTCCAAGTTCACTCCTGAACTCTTGATGTTACTCACAGTCTGTCTGTCCTTTCATCTTTTTTATTTCATTTTTTAGTGTGTTTTAAGTTTGTGTTAATGTTCTCTGGTTTGTTTTATATGGGAGGGTGGGGGGGACTTTTTTCATTCACTTACCTTGCCGGAGATGCAATTGTTTTCCGGATCGTATCTCCGGTCGCTCTGCGGCCTAACATCATGGAGCTGGCAGCCTTGCTCGGGACTGACTTTGAGCCCCACCGCGGGACGTGAACTTACCATCGGAGCCGATCCCTTGCCTGGGATCGACGCTCCAACCGTGGCCTGGGATTTCACCCATCGAGGAGCTCGCAGTCTTGGGTAGAGACCGATGTCGGGAAGCTCCAAACAACGCAGGTTTCGACCAGCCCCGACTCGGGGTTCGATCGCCCGGCGTGGGGGAGCTGAGATTCCACACCCCCGATGCAGGAGCTTGATCGCCTCGAAGCAGAGGCCCGACCGCTGGCTAAGGTAGCCAAGATCGTCCGTCAACGGAAGGCTCGAGGCCCCCCGACTTTGGGAGAACAAAGTAGGGAAGAGATTGAAAGTTTTTTCGCCTTCATCGCAGTGAGGTATGTGAAGGAGACACTGTGGTGGATAGTTATGTTAAAAGGTATTTTGTGTGTTCTGTTGCTTTTTATTGGTAAGGACTGTATGGCAAATGAAATTCCTTGTATGTTGCAAAACATACTTGGCTAATAAAGTATGATTATGATTATGATTAAAGCCTCTTTGGATGATCTCTCCAGGATATCCTCTCCAAGTACTGCGACGTTTTCTCAAATCAATAATGTGACTCTACTTCCCCTTTTGTAACGCCTGCCACAACCCTGCCGTGACACGTCAGAAACTTCTCTATCCTGGAATATGACACTGCTATATCTTATAACAAACTGTTTAAAGTAGTTCCCTCTAATTATTGACCTTTCAGCCTCAATCTACATTTAAGATTTTAAACACCCATTCCAAACTTAAAGCTCCCCAAACATCTTCCAATGCATTTAACATCCTTCGTGAATAAGGAGACCAATGCCAGTGCAGAGTACTCCAGATGTATTCTCGGGCAATGTACTTAATAATAAAGCATATTATCCTTACTCTTTTTCAATTTCACTCGCAGTTTATGATACAATGAGTTAACTTTCGAAATTAGTTGCTCTCGAATGCTAGGTAATTGAATTGAATTGAATACATTTTATTAGCCAAGTATGTATACATATAAGGAATTTGCCTTGGTGCTTTGCTCACAAGTAACAACAACAATATACAGTAGACAATTAAAAAATAAAACATTAAAATTTAAACATGTGAAGAATGAAATAAAATACCAGAGCAAAAGGAAGCTAGACTTTTTGCTGTTGAGTAGAGCTACTGTTTGTGGAAAAAAGCTGTTTTTATGTCTGGCTGTGGTGGCTTGAGTCTGGTCGTCTTCCAGAGGAATGCTTCAAAGAGTTTGTGGCCAGGGTGAGAGGGGTCAGAGATGGATCTTACCCGCTCTCTTCCTGGCCCTTGCCGTGTACAGTTCGTTGATGGGGGGGGGGGGGGGGGGGGGGGGGTGGGAAGTTGCAGTCAACCTTCTTGGCCGATCGACCGATGCGCTGCAGGCTCGGATGTCATGCTTGGTGGCTGAGCCAAACCAGACCACGATGGAGAAGATGAGGACAGACTCTACGATGGCAGTATAAAACTGGACCATCATGTACTAAGGCACTCACTCATCGACCAGGAACGATAACTGATGCTGCTGACTTGTTGAGCGATTCAAACATTTTCTGTTTTTACTTCAGATTTCTAATGTCCTGAGGTTTTTGTTTCCACCCTTGAATAATCAATTGAGGCATAAACATTTACCATCAACACCATTTTTGTTTTAACTCAGGGATGCAAAGCTATGTTTTCAATGCAATTAAAAACAGCAACCAGCTGCTTGTGAAGAGAACTGATCATAAACATTAAAGTGTGGTGATTTAATGATGATGATAAACTAATCTCACTAAGACACTCTGCACATAAGTACTGTATTTGGAACAAAAAGTGAAAAATATGACATAAATGTATATTGCCTCTGAAAAAAAACTTGAAAATGTATAGTTTTGATAACTGAAGGGTAGTAAAGATAGGGAAGTACAAATATTTTAAATGTTATTTTATTCAAGAGAACAGAACTTTCATAGTATTACTTTCTGGACCAAGTTTCACCAGAAGAGGGAGCAAGACATCGCATTTCAAACCATATAGCTATATATGAACATAGCTATATGCACCTAGGTATCCCTATTACTTCCATCACACTACATGCTGTAAGCTCTGCTCGAAGATGCTGCATTTTCCATGTGGTGTTTATCAAATGGTGAGAGATAGTGGGCCATCATAGAAACATAGAAAATAGGTACAGGAGTAGGCCATTCGGCCCTTCAAGCCAGCACCTCCATTCAATATGATCATGGCTGATCATCCAAAATCAGTACCCCGTTACTGGTTTTTCCCCATATCCCTCGATTCCTTTAGCCCCAAGAGCTAAATCTAACCCTCTCTTGAAAACATCCAGTGAATTGGCCACCACTGCCTTCTGTGGCAGAGAATTCCACAGATTTACAACTCTCTGGATGCAAGTTTTTCCTCATCTCATCCTAAACTGGCCTACCCATTATTCTTAAACCTTGACCCCTGGTTCTGGACTCCTCCAACATCGGGAACGATTTTCCTGCATCTACCCTGTCCAATCCTTTAAGAATTTTATATTTTTCTATAAGATCCACTCTCATCCTTCTAAATTCCAGTGAATACATGCCCAGTCGACCCATTCTTTCATCATACGTTAGTCCCAACATCCAGGGAATTACCCTGGTGAACCTACGCTGCATTCCCTCAATAATAATAATGTCCTTCCTCAAATTAGACCAAAATTGCACACAATACTCCAGGTGTGGTCTCACCAAGGCCCTGTACAACTGCAGTAGGACCTCCTTGCTCCTAAACTCAAATCCTCTCGCAATGAAGGCCAACATGCCATTTTCTTTCTTCACTGCCAGTGCACCTGCATGCTTACTTTCAGTGACTGATGTACAAGCACACCCAGGTCTCGTTGCACCTCCCCTTCTCCTAATCTGACACCATTCAGATAATAATCTGCCTTCCTGTTCTTGCCACCAAAGTGGATAACCTCACATTTATCCACATTATACTGCATCTGCCATGCTTATGCCCTCACCCAACCTATCCAAGTCACCCTGCAGCCTCATCGCATCCTCCTCGAAGCTCACACTGCCACCCAGCTTTGTGTCATCCGCAAACTTAGAGATGTTATATTTAATTCCCTCGTCTAAATTGTTTATATTGTAAACTGTGCTCCTAGCACCGAGCCTTGCGGCAGCCCACTAGTCACTGCTTGTCATTCTGATAAGGACCCGTTAATTCCTACTCTTTGCTTCCTGTCTGCCAACCAGTTCTCCATCCATGTCAATACCCGATCCCCAATACCATGTGCTCTAATTCTGCACACTAATCCCTTGTGTGGGACCTTGTCAAAGACTTTTTGAAAGTCCAGATACACCACATCCACTGCTCTCCCTTATCCATTCTACTTGTTACATCCTCAAAAAAATTCCAAAAGATTAGTCAAGCATGATTTCCCCATCATAAATCCATGCTGATTTTTGACCAATCCCATCACTGCTTTACAAATGCGCTGCTATAACATCTATAATAATTGACTCAAGCATCTTCCCCACCACCGATGTAAGGCTAACTGGTCTATAATCCCCGTTTTCTCTCTCCCTCCTTTCTTAAAAAGTGGAGTTACATTGGCTACCCTCCAGTTCACAGGAACTAATCCAGAGTCGAGAGAACATTGGAGAATGATCACCAATGCATCCACGATTTCTAGGGTCACCTCCTTGAGTACTTTGAGATGCAGACCATCAGGCCCTGTGGATTTATCTGCCTTCAGTCCCAACCGTTTACCTAACACCATTTTCTGACTATTGTGGATTCCCTTCAGTTCCTCCCTCCCACTAGATCCTCAGAGATTGGTCTGTCTTCACCAAGGAAAACACAAAGTACTCGTTTAACTGTTCTGCCATTTCTCATTATAAATTCACCTGTCTCTGACTGTAAGGCATTTGTCTTCACTAATCTTTTCCTTTTTGCATACCTATAGAAACCTTTCCAGTCAGTTTTAATATTCCCCACAAACTTTTTTTCATGCTCTTCTCCCCCCCCTCTTAATTAACCCCTTTGTCCTCCTCTGTTGTGTCCTAAATTTCTCCCAGTCCTCTGGTTTTGACACTACGTCTGGCCAAGTTATATGCCTCTTCCTTGGATGTAACACTATTTTTGACTTCCCTCGTCAGCCACGGTTGAGCCGCCTTCCCAGTTTTATTTTTTTGCCAGTGCCCTGGGTTAAGATAACTTTGTCCCTTCTTGGTAGTCACAGTCAAATGACGTGCGATCATAAATGGTGACTTCATTTTCTCTGTAGGGTAGGGTTTGTATTCTGTTTTGTATCTTTAAAAAAAGATTCTGCAGAGATAAGATCATCTTGACATAATAAGCCACTCGACTGGAATATGCAGAATATATTTTGACCTCAAACTATTGGGTGTGCTCTTGCTCAAGTCATTATAACTTTACAAATGAAGCATGTGTATGGCCCCTTAGGTTCGCTGCTTTGGGCAGGAAACAACTTGTATCCCAGATTCCCCACAATTCTACATAATCTAATCATATATAAATTTGCAAAAACTTACCTTATGTTTCAAGAATAATACACAGCTGAGTCTACGAGGCACAAGACACAGTACAATACATTCACGAATTTTCAATGTTTACTTTATACATATATTATACCATCAGTAGTTATACAGGGTTTTTTTAATTACACATTTATTTAACATGAAGGTGAACTTTAATCACTAGATTTGGAATATATTTGCTTCTGTCCAAACTCCTTTCCTCTCCCTCCCATTCACTCTTCTACATCAGTCCGAGACAATTAACCTCGATGTTGAGTGGTATTGTACTGGTGAGGTGAAAATCACCTTGTCAGATGGTTGGAGGTGAGCATAAACATGTAGAATTACAATTACTGGGTGCTCTTCATTCAATTCGGAGTGTGCCTTAGAATTACATAATAGCATCATGCCAAATTGTAAATGAAACTGAACGGTAACATAAAAAGCATAAATACTAGGTACGAGTTATCTTATTACCCCTCACATCAACTTCCAAGAAAAATAGCAACGCACAGTTAAAACAATTGCTGATGAATAAAGCCCTGCAAATTTTACTTCACTCACAAGTGAAAAAAGCACGATTCAACAAGATCATTTACATTGTGATTCACAGCCTCATGAATACATGGCATGAGCATTAAATTGAAAATGTGACACAGACTTCTTCCACAAGTAATTGTTGCATATTTATAAAATGAAGCATAGCTTTCTAGATACTGCATCTCACCTGCACGGTGAGCTATGAGGAAATCGAACATTACATTCAGCACTAAGAAAGATATTTTACAATACATTTACTGGCCATGCAAAAAAAGCAATAATTAACCTAGACAAAAAATTCAATGTGATTTGCAGCTATAAAAGGCAATAGAAAGCAAAACATGTTCCTCATTCATAAATATCCTCATATATTCATTCTGCAATTAGAATATCAGTGATAGTATATATGTAGCATTTACTATGGTGATTTTTCTTTTACAACAGTCTTAATAATCAATGCCATGGCTCATTCAATTTTTACATTTTGATTACAATGTCTGCCGATTATAGTGCCTCATGAGAACCAAACTGAATATTAATGATGACAAGTTCTACTAAAAGAGTATTCATTTATATACAACTTACATTTACCATGTGCTCTACCAATATCAGAGAACATCCTGCAACCTCAGTCAATGACTCTTGCTGTCAAACAATAACAGTACAGAACTAGTGAACAATTGAGCCAGAGACATTCCTAAATCTGTGACCACTGTGAGTTGCTTTGGAAATATCGTCATTTAGACTATTCATAACTTCATGAAGGGAATGAATAACCAAAAGTAAAATAAGATTGTTAATTTTAAATTTCACAATTAAATTTTGCAAGTCATCTGGGATGTGTCCCTTGGAGCCAATTATCATGCGATCATGCGATTTTTTTGAAGATAGTAAAATTGCTTGCCACTTTATTCTGTTTGAACCAGCAAACATATATTGGTCAGCAATATTCTTCTCCCAATGAAAGACCCGATTCAAACATAGTTGAAAACAGCCTTAACATCGCATCCTAACTGTCCTACTTAAAATAAAATTACTTATTTTCATAAATAAATTACTACTCATCTGCATCAGAGAGCAAAGTTTCCAAAACAATTTGAGAATCACTTTCTAAAATTAATTGTCACATGTCCGAGCCCAGCTCTGCACATTGCTTGTCTGAAATGTGATTTGCTAATGATTCGATGATGTCGAGAAGCAAGGCTTGGCTTAGGGATCGTAGGTTGGGCAACTTGGAGACCTTGGAATGGAAGGAAAAAAAATGGATTTAAGGTGTTAGGGAGTTGAAACAGGGCTAGCAAGTTTGCAAATTAAATTATACTTTAAGCAATATCTGAAAAGATTTACCACCCATCTGCAGCACCACTTGCTCATCATTACAGGAATAAGTAACATCCAAGATGCAAAACTGGTGTGCATCAAATAACAATCTAACAACAGGGCAGGTTTCAGAGCCTCCTAAAAGCTCTTCATGCTTAGACAAATGCCAAAATCAGTTTGCTTATCCTCCCTGCATCCCTGCTCTCACCAACAATGCTGCAAGAATCCTTTACCTCTTGAGTAGGTGCAAGGATTGAGGTTTCTTAAAAGTGAAATAAGAACACATTAACATTGTAATTGGTAGAGTGGCCTCTGTTCACTAGTTTGTCATCTTGCAAACGGCAAAATTTTATTTTACACAGAACAACATAAAACATAACAGAAATCCTCCAGACTGTGACAGGTTGGTGAAAATCCACTGTTGTAAATTTGGGACACCTTTTGGTAATGTTCCTTCAAAGAATATGCGAAGTCAGAGTAAAACCTTAAACTATAATGCTTTATCCAATAGCACATTAATGCAGCAAAATGGAGTGCAATGATTACTTGGTATTTAGAATGCTATTGCATGGATTGAGACTGGTTATGTATGAAGTTTCATAATGATTCAACACAGTATTTTTAGAAAACCTGATAAAAATTAGTAATTTGCTTCAAACTTCTAAATAGACATTATTGTCTACCAAGCTACTGGATGATGTCATCATTTTACAGAAGGTTTATAAACATACTAATTCTGTAAGATTTAGATCATTAAAATGTAAAGAAAGACACAAAGTGCTGAAGTAGTCATTGGGTCAGGCAGTGTCCATGATAGGTGAAGTTTTGGGTTAGGACCCTTCTTCAGACCGATTTGGAGGGGGGGGGGGGGGAGGAGAAAGCTGGAAGAGAGATGGGCAGGGCAAAACGTGGCAGGTAATAGGTGAACACAGGCAAGGTTTGTTTTAATAGGTCGATGATTGGAACACAAAGAAACAGTGTTTCCTTTTGTCGGGAAATAATTGGGTAGAAGAATAGCAACAATGCCTGTATGTTAATTTATTTTGGAGGATTGCAAAGATCCAAAGAGCTTGAAAGGCATATTCCCAACTGTGTCAAGAGTATGAAGCTGTCAAATCAATTCAAGTCAAACATTTTAAGGTTTACATCACACAGACACACTCTGGGAAGATAGAAATTAAGTATAATAATTCAGATTGCCTGATCATTAAATAAAACAGTATTTGATGTATTGTTCCACCTTTCAGTTTTTATTGTTGATGCTTTATTTCACATTAAGTGCAGCTATTACATTATCACATAAAACACACAAAAACATCTGTAATACATTGTCATTGCACTAATCCAATTAGGTTTTTGATCAGAAATTAGTGCAAAAAGTGATGAAATTCCAATATTCACTAAACTCTTCTTAACAGAACTATATATTTGCATCTTGTACTATGTATACCAGTCACATTTTCAACACTATGAGAAATTAGTGTAAATAGCCCACTTAATTATCAGATTAATTTCAAGAAATTTCAGCATTTCACTCCAGTTCAAGCCCACGTTCATATCAACTCTGATATTTGGCAGATTAAAGTCAGCCATACATCTTAGCAGTATTTCTCACCCCCACAGGTCCTGGGCCCACTTTCTAAGTGTTGTTTTAAATTTGCAGGAATCCTCTACAAGAAAGGTATTGCAGCTTTACTCTTTTCACTCTGCTACATGAAATAAACTGAAATACATCATGCTTCATATGCATAGAAATTCCATTGGCACCCATTTTCCCTGCCTTGCATCCAACATTTGAACACATTTTGTATTATCTGCACACATTTTCTGATGAAATTGATTTAGCTATTTCCTGGTGCAATTCACAGATGTCTAACATAGATGTCATTCCATCATGTCCTAAACAAATAATTACATCACTGACATGCATTTTATTTGCAAAACAACAGAAATTAGTTTAAAAAAACAAAGTTGAAGCTGGGTTATTCGCAAACAGTTCAAGAAGTTGGAGATGCTGAAAGTAGTGAAACCTGTGACTGTAAAGGTTTGTTCTTGCAATGTCATCTTTATATTTAATAAAACAGGCACTATTTCAACTGTTAAAATAGAAAATATGTTGGCCACCCAAAGCAGGGAGGAGATTAAAACCATGGCTCATTTTCTGGGTTATGCAGCTTTCGGCCCCCTCTGCCCAATCCCAAATACACTACTGTGCAGCCAAAAATGAGTCCACTTCCAATTTCTGTCTTCTCCTCCCTGATTTCTTGCCCACCCACCACTTTCTCTCATCTCCGTTACAGGCCGTGTGCTTTTGTTAGTGTTGCGAGAAAACAGCAATTTGTGTAAAATGGACAGGATGGATTTTAATTCTTCAAAGTGTGTAAAGGAAATGCGTTCTTCAATCAAGGGTGGCTAATTGTTATGATTTTTCTGATAAATTCATATTTGGCAATAATGTTGACTTCAGCACACATTTAGTGCACCAAAGATGGGTGCAATTCAACATTTAGGCACAATTATTTAAGTCAAAGGCAAGCTCCATCTTTGATGAGGGTTCTTAAGCATATTTGGCACTGGATTAATTTACTTTAAGTTACTGACTTCATCCACTAACACCGGTTTCAGACCAAACTGCATAAATGCCAATCACTTGCTTGCATTTCAGTGTCCCAGCTACATAGTGCAAGTACAGATGATAGAAAATTTGCTTGGATACTTCAGCAAAACTTAAGACTGGTGTTAACACAAATGGGAATATGGTTCACATCAGGGATCATTGGAGTATAACAATGAGAGCATTGCAGGGTTAATCTTTTCAGATACGATACAACACAAGTATCCACATGTTTTTAATGTCCTGCCAACTGGTAGCAGGACTTGACGTGCTGCAAACCGACAACTTACAGTTTTATTTGATCTGTCTGAGGCAAACCAGAGGGGTGACATTTATACTGGGGCATAGAAATAAAAACAGTAACAGGCTGATTCATACTGAAGGGTTGTACAATTTAACAAAGTAGTTTTGGTGAAACAGAAGTCATCCACTTGTTAAACAGAGGACCTGGGATGGAAGCAAATGACTGAGAACTTTACTCACAGAAACAAACTGCTACATTCACACTAAATCTGGGTCAGAATCAATACTAAAGAACGAGGCACCACAACGTGAACCGTTTTCCTGCATGTTATTAGAGTAGACCATATTCACAATTAGTTACAATAAACCCAGTTGAGGTATGTTTGAGCAACACAAACTCGACTGTTTCTTTCCTTTTATAAATACTGCAGAGTTGCATACAAGAGTCTTGGTTGATTCAAGTGGGCTTTAGAAAGCCCATACACATTTAGCCATGGAGCTGTGGATAAGCCGTGGTTAGTAAAGAGCAGATGCAAAGAGAGGGCTGAAGATAATGGTGAAGAAATCAATTCTTGAGTTGAGTTTTCATAGTGCAATGCGAAAGGTAGGAAAGGTAGGAAGATACACAGGTAACATCTGCACCCTGAAGATGGTGTTGTTGACATATTGGCAGTGAAGTAAACTGCTCAGAGAGAACATAGAGTTAAATTGTCTATATTCTCAAATATAGTAACCAGACAACATTGATAGAATTCATTCCCAGAAGTTGGTGAGAACCAAAGGAAAAGTGTTCAATTATGCACTTAAGCTACAAAGTGTTTCAAAATTTGGTGCCTGGCAAGCAATCAGTAAAGCTCAATAGAAAGATGAAAGGACATTTAAAAACAAACCTCAAAACCATATTGCTATCAAAAGGTAATATATATATATATATATATAGCAATCATAACCGAGAAACATCCCTTGCAAATTTGTTTAAGAATTTCTCAGTATGACCACAAATGAAAGAATAGGCTTTTATTGCTGTAGCCAGGATGGTGTAAAAGGACAACAGACTCCTATGGAACCAAACAGAATCCTACCTACCTTGGTGAAGTGATGTACAATAATGTGGAGGCAATGTTTCTTCATATCCACGGCCTGAGTCTTATCAGCTGCTTCCAGAATCTGAAGAGAAGAGGAAACAATTTAAATTATTTTGCACCATTATTTGTAATTTTGTTGACTGAATATTACACACCATTTAAGAAAACATCTGTTTGCAAGTGATCCACTACAACATACATGGTGAAACATAGGTCTTTATTCCATTCAGAAATACAGAGCATTTAAACTGCAAAGCCATGCTCACCAAGCTCAGCATGCCTTCTGCCAGCTGGCTGTCCTCGTTAGTGTAGTACAGTAATACCATGTAATGGGTGGCATGCATATATGTGTAGTGGAGATTATAAATGGCATTGATTAATAAGGGTGAATCTACAACATCCAAGACATTTCACTGGTAATCAAACAAAGTTAATTGAAGAGATGGGTTTGGGGTGGGAGATTGCAACCTTCACGTGGTCCGCCCTGTTTCAACAAATGCAATCAACCTGGTGTGCACATTCAAATAAGATCAAATAGAACAAGTTGTCCGACAACTTTAGGCTGTGCACGCCGTACGCAAGAAGAAGAAGAGATGGGTTTCAAAGACACAACTTTTGAAGCCTAAGTTTAGGGGGAATCATGGAAGACTAGAACAGCTAAAGGCTGTCACCAATGTGGTGTAAAGGCAGAGGGGGCATTGGAAGGATGACAGAGGGAGTAGGAAGTCAAGTAGGTGTTGTAGACTAAATGCAGAATTAACAAATAATAAAGTGGGACTCCACCTATTACCTGTCACATTCTGGCCTGCCCCTCCTCTCTTCCAGCTCTAACCTCTCCGTCCCCACCTCTGCACCACCAGTCTGGAGAAGGGTCCCGACCCGAAATGTCACCTATCCATGTTCTCCATGGATGCTGCCTAACCTGCTGTGTTACTCCAGCACTTTGTGAATTTATAATAAAGTGGGAGCTGTAGTTATGGGCTGCTGGTAGTCGATGTGAAAAAGCAGAAAGTAAAAATGCAGGAGTTAGGCAATCATAAAACAAAGTGGCTTAATAAAAGATTTTGATAATGATTGGGATGAGCACCAAATCTTGTATATTAAATGTATTTAATTTAGAAAATAAGAGCACACCAAACAATAATTTCTACGTAATGTACACTGATTTCATGTGGAATTCTCAAAAGACACAAAGCAAGAATATAAATTTTGCAGCTGATCAAAGGAACGTTTAACCTACTTTCCTGAAAGATACACAAAATGTGATCATTCAATTTGCTGCAAAATCTGTTGCACGTCAGGTCTGAATCGATTTAGGAACAGCAACCTTTGCAGGATGCTGGATTAAGGTCTGATTTTGCTATGTATTTTGAAATTGAACAAATGTTCAGAACTCCCCGATATATACAAGGGTTAACCCGTCAGTTGGTGCAGAGGGGTTCACTGGTGCGCCTTGTGGAAGATGTCAGCGACTCAGCTGGGAGTTATTCTCCACCGACTCCCTCATTCACGCTCGCCTTCCCCAGTATCGCAGAGCCCGGGTGAAGCTTTTATATCTATGAAGCAGACAGGAAGCCCTCCCCAACCTCCCATTGCAATAACACAGGTCATTCAGGAAATGGACAACCTATTGTGAATTGTTTACAGAAGTGCGCCTTTACATATGTCGCCTATTACTTAAGTCAAGGAGTGCCTGGACTGCTTTAAATCTACCTTCAGTTTACAGCTCTGAATTCAGTGACTTTGCTAAAACATTTAAAAACAAGTTTCATCTCGTGTACATAGAAATAATTTTCCACCCAGAAAAAGATCAGACAAATTTTAGATCATCTCATCTGGGTAAATGCAATAACTAAAAGCATTGTTAACTTGAAATATTCTCAGAAAGAATCCACTGAAAAAACATATTTGAAATTTGAAAATGACTTACTAAATAAGATTTGATGGCATATATGCAACAAAAGGCAGAAAAGACAATTACCTGCAGTACATTCTCCACAGTCACATTCATTTCCAGGTTCTGCTTACAGTAGGCTTGCAGTCTGTTGTTTGTGAAGCCATAATAATAAGGTGCTGAAAACAAGTATCTGTGAGAGTGATGTCAAGGAAACCTGTCTCACAATGAAATTAATTTAATGGATATACAAATTTAATTCAGGTCACAGTTACTCACACAGTGAAATCAGTCATTCTCGTATTGTGGATTTCACTATTACTTATTTTTCAAGATTTAGACTTCACTGGCAAGATCAGCACTTATTGGTCATCCCCAATTGCCCTTAACAAGTTGGCGGCTGCTTTGTGCCGAAGGTGTTTCCTCAACACTGGGGCAGGGAGTTGCCAGGTTTAGACTCAGTGAAGATGAAAAGATGATGACACATTTCCAAGTAGCAAGACTTGAAAGGAAGCCTGCATTTGGTTTGCTGACCTGGCCTGCATGAGGCTGTTGCTGAGTACAGAGGTTGCTGATGGCTAAAAGGCAATTAGCAGCATTCACTACCCTTCTTTATCCCCAATCTGTGCTTAGATAATTAACCAGATATAGGTTTGATCTTATGCCCATTTTATCCATTCCCCTCTACCATGCCCTCACCGGCTAATCTTTTTTGGCAGCCTCTGACCATCAGATATTAGGACAACCAAGACCAACAATTGGTTGACTTATTCTGTCACCTCAGTTCCACATGAGCAGTGGCTCCCTCGCCAACAGTCTGCCTGTCCTTTCTTCTTTTTGTTATTTTTAGTATGTGTTAAAAAATATATTTTAGTGTTCCTTGGTTTGTTTTATGTGAGGGGTTGGGGGAAACTTTTTTTTCCAATCTCTTACATCGACAGAGATGCTATTTTTTTCCGTATCGTATCTTTGTCCACACTGCAGCCTAACATCGTGGAGTTGGCGGCCTTTCCTGGAGACTGACGGGCGCTCCACGCCGCGGGAGTCTGTGGGACTTTAACATCGTGGAGCTTGTGATCCCTTTGCAGGGGATCGAAGCTCCAACCGCGGGGCCAGTGGACTTTAACATCGTGAAGCCCGCGGTCTCTGGTACGAAGAGACCGATTCGGGAGCTCCATGCCGCGGAGAGAGTTTCAACCGCCCCGACGCGGGAGTTTCGATCGTCGGCTGCGGGGCTTTGATGGCCCCAAATGCGGATGGTTTGACTGCCCCGACCGCGGGAGAATAAAAAGTAAGAAGAATGAACTATATTGCCTTTCATCACAGTACGGAATGTGGAATCCACTGTGATGGATGTTTATGTTAACAAGACATACAACCACATAAGTTGTGTTTCACTTAGTGTGGCTGTATGGCAACTCAAATTTCACTGTACCTTAATTGGTACATGTGACAATAAACTGACCTTTAAACCTTGAATCTCTGAATCGAGAAATTTACATTGAGATCCTGCTGTGGAAGCAATTCAAAATATTCTTATCTTTTCAGCTCTTTTCAAAAACGTGGGAGTGTTTACAATAATTCATAAGTAGCAATATGCAATATCCTGCTTGGCTCAAGTGTTTTGGCAGATACTTGCACTTAGTTCAGGAAGCAGCAATGTTCTAGTATGGAAATCCCACAAGACATTGAGGAAGGTTAGTGGACAGAAATAATAGGTTTTCCTCAACAGTAATTATTCTTTATGTTTCAACTCGCTTGTATTATTTGATTGTAGACCGTTTTTATATTATTCATGTAATTTCTTTTCTTTTTTTCCCCCATCAGTTCCCAGTCAAAGAATGATCATGATTTGCAATCCCAGTTTTACTCCAATTTTCTGCATGTTCCTTTGGCAAGAAAATTATTCTCCTCCAGTTCCATCCACTGGGAACAGGAGTAGCAGAACCAGTTTGATGATCTCCAAGCTTAAATCTGTATTTTACTATTCATAATTTAGCAAGAGGCACATTGCCACCTTTTGTTTAGAAGTGCACGCTTCACAGACAGAAGATGGACGTGCTACTGTGTAAGTAAACCTCAGGCCAATTAAGGATACAAGGAGTCCTCTGGAGGCATGTTGACTTCACCATAGTACACATAGCGAAGGAGTGACTCAAAAGCTTGCCGACTTGGTACCATTTCACCAATGGAGATATTAACTTGTCCATCTTCAGGCATGAAAGACCGAAACATGGCTTCAAAATAACTTTATAAAAAAATTAACAGACAAATATCAGTAATCAAATTATCAGTGTGGACATTCACAGTCAAACAAAGTTTAAGTTAAAAAAAACTAGAGTAATTTGAGAGTGTGATATGGTTTAACTTGCTTGTTTTGGAAAAGGGTCTTGTTAACATTTCATTCAATCCTGCAATCTACCAAGTGATAAAACAAATAAAAGGATTAATTATCATGTAACTCAATAAAATTAAAGCTACTTAGCCTTGTTTTTTTTTTTTTTTACATTCTTCCTCTCTATTGACCACAATTCATAGTGAAGATGGAGACGATCTGGGGAATACCATGTCTAGATTTCTGCAGAGCTAATTTTGTTTTGTTTTTATATAAAGCAAACCAGGACACACTGCAGAGAATGCAACATTCGTTTGAGGCAACCCAATAGTTTTATTCTGGCAAAATATTCATGTTCACATTAGTAAGAGCAAGTGCATATGATGACATAGGCACGCAGCTTTTATTGGGGGTATGACTGCACCCAGACAAGAAGTATGACTACTCTCTGATAAGTACTATCAAAATCTTTATTTGCAAACAGACATATAGTTCCAATAAAAACTTAAATTGTCTTATGTCTTTAATTTGGTCAGCTTTGAGACAGTTACAAAACAATTCAATTCCTTTAAATTGAGCAATATGCAAACAGCATTAAAAAAAATCACTCAGTATAAGCAGGAAAGAGCTGGACTTTGAACATTGATTTTAAGGATATATTTGTAAAATGGAGCTACATTTATACAGTTACAGGAACCTGGCCAGGTTACAATTACATGTAATCTTATTTTGTGTGCAATCACAATGGGTTTTTAAAATGCCCAGTAATGTATACATGCATTTTAAATATCCGAGATCTCACACAAATAGAAAAAGGAATGAGCAAAAGTGCATTTCCTTTGGAGATCCACAATGATTCAAATATTATGCTGTCCATGTCACTCATGCAGCAGTTTACAAATGATAAGGAATAATTACCACATAGCATACTAAAACAAAATAGGCATTTCGAAGAAACAGGTAGCATTGGCACTTTCACACAAGTCCTTTATCTATTCATACCATCCGTTTCCACAGGAAACGTTTTAGTAGCAGTTACAATAGTTAAGTACATTTAGAAAAATCTCCACTATATCTGTTGACATGGATAGACAATTAAAAAGATTCAACGTCATATACGAACAGAATCCAAAAGCAAATGCAGTACCATTTGCAAAGAGCGGAGTGGGGAAATTGATGTATCATGTGTTACTTACCTGGAACGGGCAGCTAGTATTGCTTTATGGGCTGGCCTGGGGTGACCATCCAACAGTAGGGTTATGTCACAAAACTCCATGCCTGCTCCTTCCAGATAGCTCTTCATATCCTGGACTAGAGAGGTGCCTAATGGTAAAATTATAAAGAATGGTCAAGAGATAGCAGCTGGTAAATTCTGGAAAACCTAATAAAAAAGCTGTTCAACCAACAATGAATGTGATATACCACAAGCACTATATGAGGGAGGACAGCGCGTAATACATTTAGTACCTACACCTCACAGCAGGTCACTTGGTCCAACAGATCCACTGCCACCCTCCACCCTTTGTTATTTAACTCGTCCACGGGCTTTCTCTTTCCTTTTGCACCTAGTTTAGATATTTTTAGAACATATTATGCTATTTATTTCCCAGGACCTGGGCGACACTGGCAAGGACACAACCAACCTATCCTCGTCTACCGATACTCTCCTCCGCCTAGCGGAGCTGGTCCTTACCCTTAATAACTTTTCATTTGACTCCTCCCATTTCCTCCAAATACAAGGCGTAGCTATGGTCACGTGCATGGACCCTAGCTATGCTTGCCTCGTTGTAGGGTACGTCGAACAATCCTTGTTCGAGGCGTACCATGGCCCTATCCCCGAACTCTACCTCCGCTACATCAACGACTGCATTGGTGCTATCTCCTGCACCCACACACAACTCACTGACTTCATCCACTTCACCACTAACTTCCATCCGGCACTCAAATACACCTGGACCATTTCCGACATTTCCCTACCATTTCTTGATCTCACTATC
This sequence comes from Malacoraja senta, assembly GCA_038087875.1. Taxonomy (NCBI): domain Eukaryota; kingdom Metazoa; phylum Chordata; class Chondrichthyes; order Rajiformes; family Rajidae; genus Malacoraja; species Malacoraja senta. Next base: position 9,007,532 of record CM075980.1, on the reverse strand, counting down.
TCCATCGCAGGTGATAGACTACTGACTGACATCCACCATAAACCCACTGACTCCGATGGCTATCTGGACTACACATCTTCCCACGCCGCTTCCTGTAAGGACTCTATCCCCTACTCCCAATTCCTCCATCTACACCGCATCTGCACCCAGGATGAGGTGTTCCACACCAGGGCATCGGAGATGTCCTCAGTCTTCAGGGAACGGGGTTCCCCTCTTCTACTATAGATGAGACTCTCACCAGGGTCTCTTCTATACCCCACGACTCTGTTCTCACTCCCCATCCCTCCACTCGTAACAAGGGCAGAGCCCCTTGTCCTCGCCTTCCACCCTACCAGCCGTCGTGTACAACAAATAATCCTCCGACATTTTCACCACCTCCAACTTGATCCCACCACTTGCCACATCTTCCCATCTCCTCCCCTGTCTGCTTTCCGCAGAGACCGCTCCCTCTGTAACTCCCTGGTCAATTCGTCCCTTCCCACCCGAACCACCCCCTCTCCGGGCACTTTCCCTTGCAACCGCAGGAAATGCTACACTTGTCGCTTTACCTCCCCCCTCGACTCCATTCAAGGACCCAAGCAATCTTTCCAGGTGCGGCAGAGGTTCACCTGCACCTCCTCCAACCTCATCTATTGCATCCGCTGCTCTAGATGTCAGCTGCTCTACATTGGTGAGACCAACTGTAGGCTTGGCGATCGCTTCGCCCAACACCTCCGCTCGGTTCGCAATAACCAACCTGATCTCCCGGTGGCTCAGCACTTCAACTCCCCCTCCCATTCCGAATCCGACCTTTCTGTCCTGGGCCTCCTCCATGGCCAGAGTGAGGGCCACCGTAAATTGGAGGAGCATCACCTCATATTTCGCTTGGGCAGTTTGCACCCCAGCGGTGTGAACATTGACCTCTAATTTCAGGTAGTCCCTACTTTCTCCAACCCCTTCTCAGCTCTCCCTCAGCCCACTGTCTTCACCTCTTCCTTTCTTCATCCCGCCCCCCCCCCCTCACATCAGTCTGAAGAAGGGTCTCGACCTGAAAAGCTGCCCATTTCCTTCGCTCCATAGATGCTGCCTCACCCGCTGAGTTTCTCCAGCATTTTTGTCTACCTGGCAAGGACAGTGGTTTTTTGTCTCTTCCCAAACTGCCCTTGAGAAGATGATGGTGAGCAGTTTTCTTGAAGTGTTTTAATCCTTCTGGTGAAGGCATTCCTAACTATACTCTTAAATTCCAGGACTTAAACAGTCTTGATGAAGGAATCCATTTGGACAGGAATTACATCTTTGCAAATAGTTGACTATCCCATTTTGTGATTATTATAAACATTCTAATAATAATCTGCAACAATTTTATGTACGAAAGATTAGCTATTTTACCAGAGGGGACTTCATGGAACAGAGGAATTCTTCTTCTGCTTCCACCCATTATATCCGTGCATGAGATTTAATTGGTCAATTTGAATTAGCTTTTTTTAAAATTGCTCCTGGTCTATTAGTTCTTGAGAACCATATCTTGAACAAGAAATCACCTGTTTTTGCTTCTTTCCTTGCATACAAGAATGGCAAAGCCTGTGCCTTAGCAAGTACTTTTACCTAACCATGGATTCAGATAATGACCAGACCTTCAAAAAAAAGAAACAAGTATCTCTTAAAAATTAAGTAGACGAATGGTAAATGTAGACAGATAACCTGGAAACAATTTGTCATATAGTCATAGAATCATACAGCAAGGAAACAGGCTCTTCGGTTCAACTCGTTCATGCCGACCCATCTAAGTTAGCCCCATTTGCTTAGACTAACGTATTTCCCGGCAATTAAGATGCACCTGCGTCGAAGACGCACCCCCATTTTGAGTTGCTATATTTTGAAAAAAGGCTGGCGGGACATAAAATTTCTCACGCTCAAAAAAATAAAAAATAAAAATAAAGAAAGTGACAATTCAATTTGCCCAAGGCTTCCAGATTTCCTCCAATTTGAATGACTGAATGGGTGGGGGGTGGAGGGTGACGGCAGGTGGAGAGATGGTGGTAAAAATGGGAGCACTAAGGAACTAGGAAATTCAAACATACGGATCAGTAGTGCCAAAACGGGAGCGGGCGCTGGGACCGGACAGCTAAATGTAAAAATCAAGTCTATTTAATGTTCTGCTGACCTTTACAATGGGGAAGGGTTGAAAAACAAAAGGAGAACATTAATATCCTTTCGAACAACTATCAGAAAGAACTGCGAAATGTTCATTTTACACAAATTACCTATATCAACAGGCTGATCAGAATGTATTCGTGTTGGGGGTTGGTGCTTCCTTCTTACAATCTCCACAATTAAGCAAGTGGAAAGAAGCTCAAATTCTTTGGTCATTATCACTTGGTTAAAGTGCGATTCCTTCACCACAAAATTCAGACAGTATTCCTGGAACAAAAGAAAAGACTTTAGCCACTCCAAAGTTGAAAAAAATCCTGTGATGATAAGTACTATACACGATGTGAACTACTTACCTTCATCGTAAAAGATACCAATTTACAGGCAAAAGAAGGGACAAAGCTTTTGGGATTTTTTAATTGCACAAGGAACAAACTCATCTTGGGTATAGTCCATCCAGGCTGGGATAGAGTGGATGTGGAGAAGATGGTTCCACTGGTGGGAGAGTCTAGGATCAGAGGTCATAGTCTCAGAATTAAAGGACGTTTCTTTAGGAAGGAGACAAGGAAGAATTTCTTTAGTCAGAGGGTGGTGAACCTGTGGAATTCTTTTGCCACAGAAGGCTGTGGAGGTCATCAATGGATGTTTTTAAGGCAGAGATAGATAGATTCTTGATTAGTGCTGGTGTCAGGGGTTATGGGGTGAAGGCAGGAGAATGGGGTTAGGAAGGAGAGATAGAGCAGCCATGATTGAATGGCGGAGTAGACTTGATGGGCCGAATGGCTTATTTCTGCTCCTATCACTTATGACCTAAGTAAAAGAGGTCAATTTTGTCAGATTTCAACTGCCAATTACCTCTCACCAAAACTTAATTGGTTGTTCTGTCCTCACTCCATATTTGCCTACCTTCAGCTGGTCCAGCTGCAATTTGTTGGCATTCTCACACACAGTCAATACATTCTGAAGGTCCACCGAGGCCTCGATGTACTGTAAGCACAGCTGTTCCAGTCGAGCCAGGTGAAAGCTCAGGGCCAGCTTGTAAACATCCATTATCAACAAGACATCTTGCACATGACCTACAAGGCAATACAGTGTAAACATTTCAGCTATACTGTTTACAGCAGATATTGCTGATTATTACAGATAGTTTCTGGCTCAAACGTTTTCAGTTGCTGTAAAATATTAAGTGGAAAAAGCGTGTCACTACCAGCATTGCCCGTAATGATTAAACAGTTATTCAACCAATTACTAACTTCCATTTTTTTGTTTTAAATGTAGCTAAGAAACAAGGTATAACATTATTTACATTAACATTTTCAATTCTGACAAAGGCCTTCAAAAATGTAAATATAATCTGGAACATAAAGGAATGCACTTAAACCTACTGTTTCATTCTGGCTCTTTACTTCCCCCTCATCCATTATTTGAACATTATTACTTAACAGTGCATGTATGGAAGTCTCAAGTTTGCTGTGATTTAGAGATAAATGCTGAATTGATCTAACAAAAAAAAATCCACACTCAATTTGTGGCCATTGCGCAACTCAAAAAAGGAAGATTATTAAACAGTAATAACAGCAGCAAAGCATTACAAAATGGGTAATAAATCCCCTTTCATTTATTAACTCCAACAAAATCAACATTATAGCTATGCCATGTTTTGAATTCTGCTGGCTTAAATAAGCAGTTATGATGGAAAATTGATTTTGCAAGCCATTCTTGAAATGTTTTTTTTGCCAACCCAATTTTCTCCAAACCTGCTTCAAGACCTCTAAAAGTATCAACTTCAGTTCAGCCACAGCAAGTTTCTTACATCTTAAAGTTGGTCAGCTTTAAGTTTAGCTTTTAAGTGTTGCCTGTTCTAATGCAGAAGCACTGCAGATAAAGCAGGTCTTATTCTTATTACCTACACTTAACAGCAGAGGATGACATATGGTAGTTAACAGTGCAAATACAGGCTGTTTTTTACCCTCATGGGCCCACAAGTGCTGCACTGTCATGCCATACTGGTTAAATCTAGACAACAAGCTAGAAATTAAAACAGCATGTTCTGCATGACTTAAGCATATCCTGCTTTTGCTAATCAAAGGGATCTACAAGAGTCGCTGCCTCAAAAAGGCAGCCAGCATAGAGACCCACATGACCTTGGCCACACACGCATTTCACTCCTGTCATCGGGAAGAAGGTATATGACAAGAAAACACTCTTGACTCTTGACAATAAAACACAACCATCAAAAAATTAGGTTTGAGGGCCCAAGCAGAGATAAGCAGCAATTTTGTGGATTCAATTAACTCTGAATTTCAGAATTTAGAAAGAGAAAAGCTTGCAGATTTAAAAAAAAAATAAAGGTAATACATTTGTGGGATGGTTATTTATCAGCAAAATATTGGAATGTTACCTTTCCGTGGGTACTTGATTTTGTCTGTGTAGAGAAACTGCATCAGTATCTCAAATGGCTGTGCCTCAGCTTCACGGATCACGACCTCCAGCTGAAGTAACGAGCTTGTCTGCTTCAGATTTGTCCCCGATGTTTCAGCTTCTACAGCAACCTCCTGCTTGGCTTTCTTATGCCAGAGCGACATAAATTTGCGGAAAGTATTAAGATCAATGGTAAATTAATTGTATTGTAAAATAATTGGTAATCTGTTAATTGACATTAAGATAACATCCAATGTTATTACTATTACTTAATTTAATACTATTACTAGGATATATGTGTGTGTGTGTGTGTGTGTGTGTGTGTGTGTGTGTGCGTGCGTGTCACATACACTCTGGATCTTTATATATATACATACACACATATATATGATATATAATACATACACATATATATGTCATATATATAATATAATATAATATATACATAATACATTATTTATACACACAATGTATACATATGCATCTGTGTGTGTGTGTGTGTATATATATATATATATATATATATATACACACACACACATACATACATACATATATATATATATACATACACACATATATATAACTGTGTGTGAGTGTGTGTAAACAAACAAACATACAGAAACATAGATAAATATAAATAAATATAGATAAATATAAATAATTATAAAACAATAAAGAAAAACATACATAATAACTCAGTGGATCAGGCAGCATCTCTGGAGAACATGGATAGATGACATTTTGGGTCAGGACTCATCTCCAGTGCAGAAGGATCGCAATTCAAGATCCATGTTCCCCAGAGATGCTGCTTGACAAAGAGAACCCAGCTGTGAAACGTTTCAACAATATCCAGACAATAGAGAAAAATAAATGCTCTCCGTGATCATCTGACTACGTTGACAACACTGGAGTACTTTCATTCGTATACAGCTACCCACCTGCTTCAGCCAGTCTCTAGCCTGGGCAATCTTTTTCCTTAACCATTTGCTTCGAGCTGTGACAACTGCTATGTGCCCTTTAACACGCTCTTCTTTCTGGTACATGATTAGATATTGTGTCAATTAAAATTCCACTGAGCACAAATTATCAGCTCAAGCAAAGAATATTTGAAGCATTGATAAATCACGTGAACCACCAAACAGCATACAATCAGATCCAGTACTGAGACAAGGTCCTTGCTTTACAGCACTACATATTTTAAATCTCACCGTCCCATATTGACAAAATTACAAGAATGCCGAAATCGCGGTGGTTCAGTATTGGTGCCAAATCTCTTACCTCTCCGAGAATGAATTCCACATCACAGAATTGCCTGTTCTCATACAGCCTCCCATAATCTTCGTGTAAAGTGCATTTAGGATAGCAGGAAAACTGTAATTTGAAGGCAAATATTTATTATGTGATGCTGTATGCAGACAACACAGAAATAGACAATCTGATCATACTAGGCTGTGTTATATTGTAAATACCTTCTCACATTCCAAAGGCTGTATCCCAGCTTTTCAAATTATTTTTCTATAATTTTTTCCTACTAATTTAACTTCCATTTGAAAGTCTAAGCTTTTTGCTCAATCATGTTTTCTAATAACTCCCATCACAAAATGTTGTGGTTCCTGCACTTGAACTTTTTTCCTTGCCACATCTACCCCGTCTCAACTATACTGCAGATGCTGGAAATTTGGAATAAAAATAGAAAATACTAAAAACATTGTTTACCTGCTATTACAAACCTTTACTCGCCTCTTCTCGCCAAATTAATTTGTGTCATCCATATCACCTCGGTCTCCTGACATTTCCTTGGTTCTCTCCAACCCTCCCTCTTCTTTAACTTAAAACATGCCTGTTTTCTAACCTTTCCAGTTTCCAAAACTTACCACACACTGATGCAGGAATGGCACTCGAGTTTTTGCTTTGTGGAATTGTCCAGAATTCAAAGTTTTTATTTGGCATGCTTAATATTATAAATAACAATTATCCAGAGTGTATTTGAAAGCAGTGTTACAAATTCAATTTTCTCAGTAATGCAAAACATTTGCAGATTCATTTTAGAAATTAATGTTGCAATTTATGTTTGGTGCTTTAGCTATGTTGCAAATTCCTAACCGTATATGCCGATTTAGTTCCTGTCATTGTAATTAGGCACGATTTATTTATAATAGTCCTTCATTAGGAGCAACTATGTACAAGCAGATAGGCTCATCTCTTACCTGAAAGCGATACATCTCTCCACTCCTCACATTGTTGTCCACTGTCCCACCAAAGATATACATTGCATCAGCAATGACTGCTGCAGCATGGAAAAGCCGTCCACTGGGCATCTGTAAAGACAGAAGTATTTAAGTGGTGAGGTAACTGAAGTTACCTTCAGATGTTGATCAATTTTTTTTAAACTGGGGATGAAAAACCAGTGGAGAGAGAACTGCTATGAATGAAAATGGGAAGAATATTAATCTTACACACAGGTCGTTAATTTAAAAAATATAACACTTAGTAAAAGGTAAATCTTTCTCTATTCAGTTACATTAAATAGCAGCGTCATTTGAATATTGAATATCATTTTTTATATTTCAAAAATATGCTTTATTCCTTATACAGCAAATACAATTGGCAGAGATCTTTCTCTACATTCATTGTACCAGTAATTCAACACCTTCTCTAATAATATCCCAACACCAGCCAAGTTCCCTACTTAAAAATGCTCGTATGCAGAATTTACAGGCAGTAACATAGGGCATGTTACTGAAGTCTGAAGAAGGGTCTTGACCCCAAACGTCATCCATTCCTTCTCTCCAGGGATGCTACCTGTCCCGCTGAGTTACTCCAGCATTTTGTGTCTACCTTCGATTTAAACCAGCATCTGCAGTTCTTTCCTCCCAAATTTTTGCACAGGCTGCGTTGAGCTTCAGTGAATCCCTTCACACCTACTCCTGCATCTTGGGATATGCCAGACAATAGCATTCGCTTGCAGGCATCTCCTTACCCCGAAAGGCCGATAGGTTTCAGGGAGATCAAAATGCATTTTTGCAACAAGATGATGATCAGGCAGATGTTGACATTTGTCTCTTTGTGTATCCTGGGTACAGCCTGCAAAAAAAAAAAAAAATCCCATTCTCTCCCAGAAAGTGCATCACCCCCGATTCTGAGATTCATGGCCTCTGTGCAAACAGAACTTTTCATTTTTCACATTGTTGAAATGGCCCCCCTTTCTTTTTGCACTTTCACTTGCAATCCCTAAGTATGCTTGCTCCAATGCTTGGTGCAGAAGAAAGCATCCATTTAGCCAATGACATAGAACCAGCAATTTGAACAGTTCAGTTTGTTGTAATCCCCTGCCGATTCTCCACAAATTATGCCTCTTCACATGTGTAAAGCTCTTAAAAGTTTTGGTTCATAACTGTTATTGACAGCGCCATTCAGATCAGCGCTGATTAGCACAAAATGTTTTTCCTTATCCCACCCTTCTTGAGATTTTTGCCCATCAGCTTTGACTCTTGAACCATCTACCAGTGTGAACACCTCTTCTCTATTTACCCTTTCTAAACCGTCATTTCCAATATTCTATCATCTCTCACCTTTTTTTGCTTAAAAGAGTAACATCCACAAGATCCCTCACGGTAGGGCTCCATAGAAGTTTAAACCATTTGGGATCCATGATGACCTAGTAAGTTGGGTTCAAATTCGACTTGGCCGTAGTAGACAGAGTGTAATGATGGAGGAGTGTTATTGGAGGTCTGTGACTTGGAGTGTGCAAGATCAGTGCTGGGACCAAATTGTTTGTGATAGTTTTGATGAGCAAGTTTGCAGACCTCATAAAAAATGGTGGAATTGCAGATAGCGAGGAGGGTTGTCAAATATACAGCAGAATTTATTTCAGTTGAATATCTTAGCAGATAAATGGCAGATGGCGTTTACTCTGAACAAAAATGAGGCGGTATATTTTGGAAGGTCCAATGCAACAGGGAAATAAACAGTAAATGGCAGTACACTAAGAGCATTGATGTACAGAGGGTGCATGTCTTTAGTTCCCTAAAAGTAGCAACACACAAAGATAGGGTGGTGAAGGCAGTGTACGGCAGGCTTGCTGTCATTGGTTGGGGTACAGAGTATAAAAGTTGGCAAGGTAGACACAAAATGCTGGAGTAACTCAGCGGAACAGGCAGCATTTCTGGAGAGAAGGAATGGGTGTCCAGCATTTTGTGTTTGCCTTTGATTTAAACTAGCATCTACAGTTCTTTACTACACATAAAAGTTGGCAAGCTGTGTTGCAGCTGTATGAAAAGGAGACACTAGAGACTACATGTGCTGGAATTGAGTCCAGATTAAATTTTGTGAACATTGACTGTCCATTTCCCTCCAAGATGCTGCCAGACCCACTCAGTTCCTCCAGCAGTTTGTTTTTTGCTACACCTATAAAAAACTCTGGATAGGCCACATTTGGAGTAACGTGTGCAATTCTGATCGTGTCAATTCATGAAGAATATGAAGGCTTTGGAGAAGGTGCAGATGAGGTTACCAGGATGCTGCTAGTTTGGAGATTATATGGGGAAGTTGGACAAACATAGATTGTTCTTGCTGGGGCATCGGGCTGAGAGGTGATGTGATAGAAGTATATAAAATTATAAGTGGTGCAGAAAAGGTAGTTGGTCAGTCTTTTTCTCCAGATGGACATATAAAATACTAAAGGCATGTATTTATGACGAGAGGGGTAGGCTTAAAAGAGATTTAAGAGGCAAGTGTTTTTAAAATACACAGAGGGTAGTAGGAATGCACTGACAGGGGAAGTGGTAGAAACAGAAATAGCAATATTTAAGAAGCACTTGGACAGATATGTGCTGGCAGGAATAGAGCAATATGGACCTTGTGCAGGCAGATGGGAATAGTTTAGATTGGCATCTCGGGCTGACATGTCCATTCCTGTGCTGTGCTCTTCTATAGAACATGAAAACAGACAATTCCCTCAAACATAATTACTCCACCCACCCAACGGCTGATAGAGGAACTGTGGTATTCTGAAACGGAATGGATATCATCGGGCTTTTCAAATGCAAGTCACACCTGTAACCGAAATTGAGGAAAAGCACATAAATTATTGGCGATCACAGTGGACTTCCTCCATTTCTGCCAAAAAATACTCAGCTTATATTTGAAGAACGTGCTTCCATAAATCTGGCTTCTCACACACTTTAAGTGAACCGTTTTCTGACATTTCTACCTGCAATTGAAGCCTGTAAAATTCAGACATGCTGATTCGAATCAATTTTCATCTAAAGAACAGCAGTGGAGTCAACAGCTTCAAAATTCTGGACATGCACATCTCTGATGAACTGTCCCGAGTCCAGCACATTGAAGCGATCATAAAGGTAGATCATCAATTCCTCCATTTCCTTGGAAGTTAGAGAGATTTGGTATGTTGCCGAATATTCTTATCAAACTTCAGGTGTATGGTGGAGAGCACACTGACTCGCTGCAGTTTACCTGGTTTGGTAATTCCAACACACATCAACAAAGGAGGCTGAGAAAGTGGTGGACAATACCTGGTCTATTATGACTAATGACCTCCCTACCATTGAATGGATCGACTGCCCCAAACAGACAGCTAATATTATTAACAACAGCCTGGCCACGCTCTCATCTCCCTACTACCATCTGGGAAGTGGTAGGAACCCGAGGTCATTATCTCCAATTCAAGAACAGTTTCTCCCATCAGCCTTCACACTCTTTGAGTCAAAGAGTCATAGAGTGATACAGTGAGGAAACAGGCCCTTCGGCCCAACTCGCCCAACAATGTCCCAGCTACACTCGTCCCACTTGCCTGCGCTTGGTCCATATCCCTCCAAACCTGTCCTATTCATGTACCTGTCTAATTGTTTCTTAAACGATGGGATAATCCCAGCCTCAACTACCTCCTCTGGCAGCTTGTTCCATATGCCCACCACCCTTTATGTGAAAAAGTTACCCCTTGGATTCCTATTAAATCTTTTCCCCTTCACCTTGAACCTATGTTCTCTGGTCCTCGATTCCCCTATTCTGGGTAAAATACCCTGTGCATCTACCCGATCTATTCCTCTCATGATTTTGTATACCTCTATAAGATCACCCCTCATCCTCCTGCGCTCCATGGAATAGAGACCCAGCCTACTCAACCTCTTCCTATTGCTCACACCCTCTAGTTCTGGCAACATCCTCGTAAATCTTTTTTGAACCCTTTCAAGCTTGACAATATATTTCTTATAACATGGTGTCCAGAACTGAACACAATATTCTAAATGCAGTCTCACCAATGTCTTATACAACTGCAACATGACCTCCCAACTTCTATGTTCAAGAAGGAACTGCAGATGCTGGAAAATCGAAGGTAGACAAAATTGCTGGAGAAACTCAGCGGGTGCGGCAGCATCTACAGAGCGAAGGAAATAGGCAACGTTTCGGGCCGAACCCCTTCTTCTCCAGCAATTTTGTCTCCCAACTTCTATACTGACTGATGAAGGTCAAAAGCCTTTTTGACCACCTTATCTACCTGCGACTCGACCTTCGAGGAACCATGCACCTGTACTCCTAGATCCCTCTGCCCTACAAAACTACCCAGAGGCTTCCCATTTACTGTGTAGGTCCTGCCCTTGTTCAACATACCAAAATTCAACAACTCACACTTTTCTGTATTAAATTCCATCAACCATTCCTCCGCCCACCTGGCTAATCGATCCAGATCCTGCTGCAATCTTTCACAACCATCTTCACTATCTGCAAAAACACAAACTTTTGTATCATCAGCAAACTTGCTAATCTTGCCCTGTATGATCTCATTCAAATCACTGATGTAGATGACAAACAGTAACGGGCCCAGCATCGAACCCTGAGGCACACTACCAGTCACAGGCCTCCAGTCGGAGAAGCAACCTTCCACCATCACCCTCTGCTTCCTTCCATGGAGCCAATTTGCTATCCATTCAGCTATCTCTCCTTAGATCCCCATATCATCTAACCTTGTCGAACGCCTTACTGAAGTCCATGCACACTCTTGAACCATATTGCACAACCCTGACCACAACTTTACCTCAGCTCTGAACTACAATGGACTTTCTACAAGATTGCACGGTTTACTATAAGCTGGTTATCTAGTATAACAGATAAATTACATTGTTTATTGTATATTTATTTGTTTTATAGTTGCGCTAATGTGCCTGTAAAGCTGCAACAAGAATGTAATTGTTCTGCTCCCGGTGCATATGACAATTAAACAATCTTGTCTCTTGTGATAATAAAAACGCAGTGTTACTTTTCTGCCACTATATAGTGCCAACATGCTTCAAATGAAGGTGTGCCCATTATGAATAATTTATTCAACTAATAATTCAGTAAATACATTCTCAAATGCTATTAAAAATTGTAACCCACTGACAAATAATTAGATTGAGGAGAAATGAGGGGGAAAACATGATGTTCATAAGAGCCACCATCAACTCAATAGGCCAAATATCCTCCTCTAATTTTGTGAGGAAATATTATGTAGTCATTAATCCAACATAGATTACAACCTGGAATTTAATCAAAACAAAGGAGAACAGATGGCCCTAAATGACAGAGTCAATAACATAACCCATTCATTTCCAATAAACATGGCAGGTTTGGGGCAGAGGTAAGGAAACAGTTCAGAACACTGGAGAATGATTATGTCCTAATCTTGTTTACTTTCCTTTGGATCCTATTCTGAAGAAAAGCCCCACTGGCTTCCAACTCATCACAATAACTGAATAGACTTCAACTATATTGGAAGACAAAGTAGAAAAAATGAATCTTGAATTGTTTTTGCCCTTGAGGTCTCCATGGAATAGTGTAATAACGTTTCTCAGTCTGGGGAGCAAATTATATTGCACTGATTTTCTTTCACATAATGGATACAAAGCTATCAGACAATCCATAATTATTACACTGTACCAATGCAGTTGTATCCCTGACAGGATCACCATCTTTCGGAAAACCATGCATCATCAAAGTCAGGAATTCACTATTTAGTAAACAAAACCTATTGATCATCTGACGAATTGTCCATCTGCTATGGGATTACACTCATTTCTGGTCTGGAGTTAGTTGGATTTGTTAAGCTGTTTATCATTTACTGAGCTGGGAATCTTCTACCTGGCCTCTAACCTATGGAAGATGTAGATTATGATGGCACAATGGTAGAGTTACTGCCTTACAGTGCCTGAGACCCGGGTTCGATCACAACTATAGATGCTGTCTGTATGGAGTTTGTTCGTTCTCCCTGTGACCGCATGTGCTACCTCCGGATGTTCCAGTTTCTTCCCATATTCCCAAGATGTGCAGGTTTGTAGGTTAATTGGCTTCTGTAACTTGCCCCTAATGTGTAGGATGCAAAACTGGTCTAACATGGAACTAGCGTACAGGCGATCGTTGGGCGGCATGGACTCAGTTGGCCGAAGGGCCTCTTTCTATGCTGTATCTCTAAACTAAACACTAATTTAAACATGGACACTACCATTCAGTAATCCAGCTGACATTTTTTCCCCAGAGCCAAGTGACCAGAGACCACTAACCGAATGAGATCTCAAGAAGGATCTGCGGCTCTATCCCCACCTTGCCCTTTGGGGCAGAGTGAATGAATTCTCGCAACAAACCAGAGATATTTTGGGCAAACAACTAAATAAAAGTAGATATTGCCCTATGTTTTTCTTTTAAGTTTTTCAATTTGTCTCTTCCTTTTAAATGATTGAAAAGGAAACTCTCAGAGACGTCTGCTCAGGTTAAAAATGGGGACCCGACTATGTATATTAATGAAAAGGATTTGTCTAGAACAGTTGCAAGGTCCAGAGCTAAAGTTCAAGTTAGATTTAAAACACAGTTGGGCTTGTGTGTAGATCAGAGAAGAGAAATTAATAACACATTAATTAATCTTGCCCTCTTTTTATAAAAGGTCATAGATGAGAAATCAGTGTTGAAAATAGCTCAGACCATAGGCTAACTTGGTAAATTAGGGTTTAGTGTGCCAAAACAAAAATCAAATCCGAATAAATCATATTGCTTTAGCATTATCATCCTCAGATAGTCTTAAAGCAGTTTGCTGAGCCTTGACATTGAGACTGAAAGTTTTATAAAAAACTCATTATCAACTGTTGCCTTTGGCAGTCACATTTAATGATTTACCTCAAATTGGCAACATGAAGAGTATGATAAGCTTTAAAAAAATCTTCCAAGTTTGATTTTTCCTGGTTTTACATTAACTATTTAATTCTGAAAATGCAATTGTTTTGAAATATATGCAACATATCTAGATTCGCAGCTTTTGACAGTTATAGCCACATTTATTTGGAGGACATAGAAGATCAAATGGTTTGCTGGGTTACTGCTTTCGTTTGAAATTACCTGGAAATTACCTGGAATTTTCAAAATAATTTATCACATTACACATTTTGGAATGTAATATAAATACTAGAAAATATTTTGCCTGCAGTTTCACATTGGTGGTTTTTAAAAACAGGAATTCCAAGACTTCAACGTTCCATTTTGGTCTTTCCTTTGGAACTAACATTTATGTGACTAATTCCCCAGCAACATTTCTGATATAGGTTTATTTAACTTAGTAAAAAAAAAAAAGTGGTTTAAAAAATACACGGGCAAATATCAGGCAGCAAAACACATTTTGGCCTCAGGGGCAGAAACAGAATATAACTTCACACGTTATCTATTATCCATTGTACTCTGTGCCATTCATAGGCACTTAAATTTCCTTTCTCCAATTTGCACCCTATTAAACACTGCTAGTTTATAAAAACAATTAAGTCAATGGTTAAGTAAGACTCATTAAAAAAATCAGGCAAAATGACATGTCAGCAATAAAATAAGTGGAAGAAATCAGAGCTTTAAACCCCAAGTTTTGAAGAAATATTCTGTGTTGTAGCTACACAGGGTGGGCCTGATACAAGGCCAAAATAAACACATTTGCAAGATCTCTGTCTCTGCACACACAAGGAAAGGTCCATTGTTAATTAGTGGCAACCTAAAACAAAGGCTTTTATGCTGGTTACAGATAATATATGCTCTTCCTCTTCCAGAGGAAATACTTGGTGAAAGGATGACAATACTTGCACCTTAAGTGAATAACAACATTTCTTAAACCGTGGGAAAGGTTCCCAAAACACAAATCTTCCTCACTTTGCAAGCTGGTAGCATACAATAATTCTCCTCCACTTTGATCCTATATGTTCATATTGTATTGATTTCCTTGGAAATTGAGAGTGAAGTTCACAAATGCAAATTTTTCACATAATGAAATGTTGTACAAGAAGCTTAAACAACTTACCATGAAATCAGGATCATAAATTGCCTCTGTGTATAAGTTGCTCCCCTATAGTTTGAAGACAGTAAAATATGCATGGTGAGATTCAAACACTGAGAATATGATGGCACCTAAAAGTGGCATGAGATTCTGAAGTTTATTAGATAAAATATAATACAGATAAATAGAACAAGAGGAGACATGCACAGATTTAAAAAACTCACATGGATTAGTTGGGCTTTCAACATAGACTACACGTTAATTGTCCCAAAATAAATTTCAACAAGAAACTGCGTTGGAGACACATTGATCAGCCAAGATCTTTGAAGGGAAAAAGGCATTTTACATACATTAATCTTCCTCTGATGAAAAGAACAATGTCTTTTCGTGGGTGTGTAATATCTGCACTTAATTTTTGATCCCAACTACCAATATTGGTTGGACCACTTGCAAAATGCTTTATACTGAGCTATGGAAACACGTTAACAATCATCTCAGCAAAGCATTCTTCAGGTATAAAAAAAAATCTTGGGCAACTGGACAGAACTTCTTAGAAAACACTGATGTGCCAGTGGTTCTTTTCTTTTAGAAGTCATTATGAGCCATTGATAAATCTCTACATTAATCATAATTCATGAATTAAAATAAGGCCAATTGTAAAACAGAAAATAAATCAACAAAATTAGTTTGCATTCAAAGGTTAGTGTCAAAACAGAAGCTCGAGGATAGGAAAGATTTAGAGGGATATGGGCTAAACGCAGGCAAATGCAATTGACGAAGAGAGTGGGTTATCTTAGTCTGCATGAACGAGTTGGGCCTGAGGGCCTGCTTTCATGCTGTGTAACTCTAAAGGGCCTGTCCCACAGGCTATTCTTTAGGCGACCACAGGCGACTAGGCTGTCACCACATGGTCGCCGGGGTGTCACCTATATGGTCGTCTCAGTCGCCCAAAGAGTCGTAGCGTCTTTCTGGTCGCCGCTGGATTTTTAACATGTTGAAAGATTTTCGGAGAAAGTCAGCGACAGTAGGTTTGACGCCAATGAGCGTTGCTTGACTTCTACTGACGTAGGTACTGTCGTAGTTGTCGCCAGGTTAACGTAGGTTGTCGCCGTTTTTGTTGTTGTTAAAGTAATGATTCTATTTCAAATTTTGTCGAAGAGGGGTCCAGTCGCCGTTTTTTTGGCGACCTGCTAAGCCTATGACAGTCACCTAAAAATAGCCTGTGGGACAGGCCCTTAAGTAAGAGCCCTGTAAGACAGAGAAGGCAAATACTCCTTAAAGACAATGGTACAGCACACTCTTTCATGCTCCCTTCTGTACGTTTTGGTACTCAACATGCTTTCATAATTAAAAACAGCTAATATCAAGCAGAAAAGAATTGAGCATGAAAGGTTTAGTTTAGTGTCGTTTATTGTCATGTGTACCGAGGTACAGTGAAAAGCTTTTGTTGCGTGCTAACCAGTGAGAACCAGAAAGGTGACATTTCATTCAAACTACTGCTAAGAAATTGCAATTAATCAGAACTTTCAAGGAGGGACCTTTCCAGCTCAAAATTGCTTGAGAATTTGCTGAAAACAGTTTCAGTGGTTTGCTGAAAACAATTTAAAAAATCCAATGTTATGTCAATATTTTTCAGAATGCTATGAAAATTGTTTTAAAAAACCCTACATTTAAGCTCAGTAGAATACAGGACTCAACTCACCACACTGTCTGGGCTGGGCTGAATGACCTCCCATATCTGAGAGTCCACATCATAACAGTGTAACTCATTAGGCAACGTATTGTCTGCAGCACCACCAAACACATAGAGATGTCGATCAAATGCTACCATGGTGTGACCGTACCGTCTTTGAGGTGGAGGTGGAGAGCCTCGGAGCAAGTGTTCAGTGGGAATCCTTGTCCAACTACACAAGAATGCAAAACAAATTTAAACTATTTGTGATAACTGAAATACAAATGAATATAAAACAGGTTCATCACCCATGGGACAACCTCAAATGAGTAATGTTACTGAAAGTTGTTTTTATTTACAGCTGGAAAGAGATTACTTAAAATAGAATAGCCACAGTAAAAACATGGCACAACAGTGGAGTAAAGCTTGTTCTACTCCCAGAATCCCAGATATATGATCCAAAGATCACGAGATTCCTGTCTGGCTGTATACGTTCTGACATTGTTAATAATTTAAATTGTACTTCAACAAATGAACATTGGACGGTGTCATCTTATAATGAACACCAACTTTGAGGGGAGAAACAGAATTGATTAAAAAAAATGAAATTAAAATAAGTCAGGGAGCCTTTGCATCAACATTTGATGAGAAAACAACAGTTCCTTCTCTAAATCCCTAAATCTCATCTTTCCTGGGCAGAGTTTCCTTTCCTCGGGACCTCTGGCACCCAAAGAAGAATTACACTAGTTTATTAAGGATAACAGCAATTAGAAATAATAACTACTGAGCACATACACTTTTTCCATGAATTCAAACTGAAAAAGATTATTGGTGATCTTTGCCCCACTCTGTCCTGAGAAAACAAACATCTTGTCCTTGCAGACAGCCACAGGGAAGTTACAACATGACGGAGGGATCTCTCCACTCTGCTCAATCTAAAACAAAAGAGACACAGCAGATTTTATTTGTGATTGCAACCTACAGAAGTGTTTTTCCAAACCAAATGGCTTAGACAAATGCAAGGCTGATAGAAGCAGCCTAAAATGAATACTATGCGCACAATGGAGAACGTAAAATCTGGAATGAGAGGAAATTTTCAGTATGAATATAGTACAACAGAAAATTAAGCCTGTCTCTATAAATATAATACTAAAAGTTTTCCAAATATAGGATAGGATCTATTAAAGGCTGAACGATCTAAAAGAGGCAGAAGATAGACTCAACAGAATAAACAAATATATTGCAGCTTAATTAGAGAAGATGATGCAGTCAGTGTTGCAGTAAAGGATACATGAATGATATTGAAACAAATTAAAAATATAGAGCAGGTATGTAGAAGATTGATAGTAGAAAAACTGTCCAGTCGAGATGAGGTGCATTTGGGGTTACAGCTGCTGCTTGACAGTGCCAAAGACCTGGGTTCGATCCTGACCTCGGGTGCCGTCTATGTAGAGTTTGGACCTTCTCTTTGTAACCGCTCGGGTCTCCTCCGAGAGCTTGGGTTTCCTCCCACATCCCAAAGATGTGCGAGATTGTAGGTTAATCGGCCTCTGTAAGTTGCCCCTAGTGTGTCGCGAGTGGATGCGAAAGTGGGATAACATAGAATTAGTGTGAATGGGTGATCGATGATCGGCCGAAAGGTCTGTTTCTATGTTGTGTTTTTCAATCAACCAAACACAATAATCTATGGGGCTTGTTTATTTTAAGATTTCACAGCAGCTTTAATTGCAGCTAATTGCTATATTTCCATCTTCTTACCTCATCCCAGCATGCCATCTCTCTATCTTGGAGACCTATGGTCCACATATCATTCAGTCTGAAAGAAAAGGTATTACCATTAACTACCATAATCAACATATAGTATCTCCATATCATTCTGAACACATCAAGAATTTGGTTTCTAGAGTTAGAATATTGTATTCCATCCAACAATGTTAAAACTGCCCAGGTATTCCCTGTTTGCAAAATGCAGGATAAATCCAAAGTGATTAATTAATACCCTGCCTACTGTCAACCATCCAAATGATATTAAGAGGCACATATAACCTAAAATATGCAAGGCTGAGGTGAGGTTTGCTCTGATTGCTCTGCTCTTGATGTTATTAAGGCCATACAGAATGTCCATACCGAGGAAGGTCTGAAGAAAGGTCTCGACCCAAAACGTCAACTGTTTATTTCCCCCACAGATGTTGCCTGATCCACTGGGTTCCGATAGCACTTTTTTTTTTGCAGATCTGCATAATACTCTAATCCATCTAAACCTATTAGCTACCAAGTATACGCTGTAAATGTATAATTGACTGCAATTTCTGATCAACAATGCAAATTATACTGCAGTTTAGCACTTTAATATTCACCTTACCTTGCATTGCCATCATAGCCTGCAAAGATCCAAAGCTTGTCACTGTAAACTGTGGCTCCATGAGCTGACCTTGCAACTGGCAACCTGCAGTCCAAATAAGTTTTACAGTTTTATGTACTAAATTAATGGTCATCAACCTTCAGCAGAATATACAAAATACATGAACATTCTGCTTGTGGACCACTTAACTGGTTGAGGAGTTCAGATAGTTTATAGTCACTAATAACTAAAGAGTACATTAGGATTCTCACGATGATGATACTTTATTGTCACACAGACAATGACAAGAAGCCCTACTTTGTGTGGCATGGTAGAGCTGCTGTCTCACAGGCCAGAGACCCGGGTTTGATCCCGACCACGAGTGCTATCTGTGTGGAGTTTGCACGTTCTCCTTGTTACTGTGTGTGTTTCCTCTGGAGGCTCTAGTTTCCTCCCACATCCCAATAACATGTGGGTTTGCAGATACATTTCTCCTGGTGTGTAGAGGGTGCATGAGAAGGTGGGATAACGTAGAATAACATTACGTATGTATGGCATGGACACGGCCGGCTGGAGGGCCAGTTTCCTTGCCAATTCTACCGAATTAGAAAACTAATAAAAAAAACTAAATAACAATGTGTAAAAAAAAAAAAAAAACATGGCTATATCTTTATGGTGTGCTTTATACTGTTTTATAATTCCATGTATCTTGACAGAGAAAGATGACTAGTCTGCTCCACATATTTGATACAGAGCAATATTTGCTGAGAACTGATAAATGATTATTATAGAATGCACATTTATTGGATAAAAATCCAGATTTAAATGAGCAAATAAATATTGATGGATTACATTTACGCTTTGTGCATTAGTGCATCATCTGCAACTTTAACTGTAGAGACCGAGGCATTGATTGAAAGATCTAATCGGTCAATTTATTCTTCTTCTCTATGATAAAATAGCCTTGACGTTGGGAGAGAGGATGGGCAAGCCAGGGTCTGTTATTGGTTTACAACAAACATGCATGCAACAGGGGAACAATTGAGAAATGGAAAAAAATCATTGAAATTTATGCACCAGAATTACATTTTTTTACAATTTGCCAATGAAAGTCCCTATGAAAGCAAATTTGGCTGAAGTAACATCACATGTCATTATGTTGCAGACAGTCAAAATGTTAATTAATGCTCTTAGAAATCTATTTGAATAGTTGATAACAGAGTCTTCAAAGATGTTTTAGAGCTTATCCAAAAACAAAACTTCTTGCGGCACATGAAAGTGGAGCACGGTAACATCACTCTACCATCCACCGCTATAGTTCCAGATATTTCCCTCCAAATTGGTTAAATTAAACACCAAGCACAATTATTGACAAAGCTCACCTGCCCTCTACTTTCCATTCTGTCCACTGCCCTGTGGCAAACTTGTACTCGAACAGATCATTTTTGTTCTGCAGGTTGGAGTTGGAGTAAATATCTCCCGTATAGCCACCTATAAAAGACAAGATAACTCGAATTCACTGATCAACCAGCAAAGTTGGCCTCATAACCGTGGCGAATTCCATCCGCAACATAATATTACCTCCTGTTCTGAGCTACATTTTATGCTTTAATGATTTGCTAAATTTAACTTTTTTGAATTTTCAATACAATTCAAATAAGTAAAGTGGTTATGAGCAAGACCAACTCCAAAATGAAAGCATATTTTCTTGACTGATCTCCTAGTGCAGAGGGAGTGCTACATTGTCAGACAAAACACAAAACCAAGGCGCTCCCAGCCTGAAGATGCCCCGACCCAAAATATTGTCTGTCCATTTTTTCCCTGCCTTATCCGCTGAGTTCTTCAAGCAGTATTTTCTCCCTGCCCTCTCATGTTGACACTAAGGATTTCCCTGTATTAATTACAGTCGTGCAAGAGAACACTGATGGTATCCAGACTAAGGTTTCCCCCACAACGTTATTCCATATCATTATGGCGCCGATACATCACTGACTGAGACATCACATAAAGCACTATAAAAACATGATTTTCTTAACTATACAAATTCTTGACTCACTGTAATCATTACAATAACAACATATTGCATATCTGGATTTTTCTTGGCAGGTTATTTCTAGGTTTTGTAAGGTCTAATGTTAATTTACGGAAAGCCTCAGCAGCAAGAATCTGTAAGCTTCCCCACAAGCAAAGCAATGAATCATCCCCTGTCTCACATTATTATATTTATGCAACTGCACAAGCAATTGATCTGCTGTCAAAAACTGCTACTTCAGGAAGTTGGCATGCGAGGCAAGAGAGTTTATTTTGCTGACAGTTTTTTTTCCTCAATTAGCAATTATAACAGTTTATATTGTCTATGTTTATTGAAGTCAAGACTTCACTGACCTCCTGTTAATTCATGTACATAGGACATTAAAACAGAAATTCCTTCCTTGAAACAATCTCTTAAGCTACAAGTATGTAAAATTGAAGCACAACAGAAATAAATTCCTGTTTTTTTCTAATGCACTGATCTTTTCAATTTGCTGCTTACTTTAATTGCTTCAGTCCCATTAATACAAAACATATAAGGTTAAGACTGCAGGAGGGTTAGATTAATGCAATTCTTCTACAGTTCATGATAACATAAAATCCAGACTTTGTCTGCTTCCGAGAATATAGTGATTTTAATAAAAGTACCTTCTGGAAGGAGATCAATACGAGTTGAAATTGTGAAATGTGCTTCAAGTCTAGAATAACTTGCAACGAACATGGATACTATTTATTTTCCAGTGATTGCTCAGAACTCCCCACATTCTAATGTAGGGCGAGGCATGAAAGAAGGGAAATGTATTTGCAAAATAAACACTTAAAGATTATATTCATTTGACCACATTCCCAAGCTTTAAAATGGTTGCCGATAGTCTTATAACTGAATATAACGAGCAGAAATCCATAAATGAAAGAAAGCATTCCTAGAACTCAGCCCATTATGACTTACCAAACACAAACATGCTGCTTCCATACACCACAGCAGAATGATGGTACCTGGGAGCAGGTGGAGTTCCAGTTGTGAAAGCCCTGATCAGGAAAGCCAAAAGCAAATTAACATTGTATTCATCGTAATACTTCTGTAGACTAAAGTGATTTGTATGTAACCAATCTCCTACATTATACACCATGAGGGAGAATTTTAGACACTCTGGTGTGCTGGAAGTAGAGTTACCAATTATGGACAAAATAACACATTTGAAAACACTGATTAAACTTCTGGAGCTTATTGCAGAATGTTTGAACTATTCAACCATTGAAACCGGAGACCCAAATGTAGTCCCAAAACCCAAATTATAGTCAGATAAGGGGGTTAAAGCACCTGCAGCAGTTGTCAATCAAGGTTCACATCAGGAATATATATATTTTTTCCACTCAATGCACAATTAAGATCAATTACAGCCAACAAATTGAAAAATATCACTATCTCCACATTATTAAAGATCCAATTTCACACTCGAATATTACTATTATTTTAATTTATGGATCCCACTGTCCCTTTATGCCTGCTCTCATTCTTCTACATCAATCAAAATAGAACCCTCAGCCATGCTTGTTCTTTCTTGTCACTTAATGGAATCACATCATTGATCACCCATTGGAATCATTCAAGTAGTGGGTTATAATTTTTCTAATGCCAATACAATGCATCTTGGGGTTTGCTTTTCCATTAAAACTATTCTAATTATATATAACAACAAAAATATATATATATTCCTGATGTGAACTTTTCAAATTTGTTATTGTCCTTGCACATACCTGCACCAAGAGCAGTCCTTCACATCAAACCTTAACAGGTCATTTAACATGTTCTTTCTGCAGAAACACAAAGTTGGTGGATCATTCAACATGTAAGATAAATTTGCTTTCATTGTATTTTCATTTTTATACCACTATGCACACCAAGGATTCATTGACTCTTGTGCCCCAGGTGTGGTAATACAGTATCACTGCTGCATTTTGCCATGGTTCCATGCCTATATGCATCTTGAGCTGAAACATTCAAATCACATTTGGGCTTTTTTTCATTAGCAAACATTTGATTCCAAACATTCTTGGGTATTTCAATATTTTGTAAAAATCTACTGGGACCATTCACTGGGGCTATTCAAATCTTGTCAATCACAATTATGCTAGAGTATACATAAGACTTTGCTCATGTCCTTATCCAATACTGCAAATCTATTTAAGGCTAGCAATATTTTCACTACAATAGGACAGTTGTTGCCAATTTCATGGAAGTTTGAACATTATTGTAGCATTAAGTGCTGCTGTTTCATATGGTTCTGAAGGTGACTGGAAGGTTTATCCAACATACAACCCACATTATAACTGGCCAAGAAGCAGCTAACGATACCCCAGTAAATAATGCATTCCAAGTTGTATTATTTTTGTAATTACAAAATTACACTGAGCAGTGTGGAAGCCTACTTTCGTCACATAAAACCCTTGGTATACTCACCAAGAAGGACCAATAACTTACAACTAGAACAAGAAGTTGGACAAAAACACTGCACTTCTCAAGCTAGGCATCTCCAAATGATAACATTAACCTTAAACTACCGTTGTTTTCCCTGATACTATTTACAATGCTTCTATTACTGCAGATAAACTACCCAAGATGTCGCTGCACAACAGTCATCATAGATTAACTAACAATATTTGTTTTCAGCACTAAACACGAGGAGATCTTTTGTGGTTTTGCTCAAGCCAAAGGAAAGTGCTCTACAAAGTCAGGGACATTATATTGATTGGTCAGGGATCAATTTCCGTAGGTAAACAGAAGCCCTCGTCCCTCTCAGAAGTCAACAAAACGTTAACTGAAAAATCTCCATATTTTCCTCTGGAATTGCTATCCATCTGTTACAAAATTTGATAAATTAATTATGTATGTGCTGCATACAAGTTATTAATATTTTAGTGCATCTCCTGTGGTATTGATCTAAAATAATCAAAATATGTTTCATTTTAGACAACCACCATGTAAACTAACATAATAAGCTGCAGCAAGATGTATATCTATCTTTATGACAGGATATAGATTTCAAACCACTGGATTAATATGGGCACAGGCCATTTAAGAGAAAAAATCTGATATTGTCCCCCAGCATTTAATGTTGTTGCAAAATGTTTCAAAAGGATGTACTTGTCCATATATGCATTAAGATTTATTGCATTGCAGCTTTGTTATGCAAGAACTGGTTAAATATGGAAAAGAAAGGCACTTCTCTTCATGTTTAATTTAAATCATCTATTCGAAAAAATGGTTTCAGTGGAATATCTGACATGCTGCAAGTTTTGTCATCTCTGCAGTTTATAGGCAAATCACCAGTTGGAACTACCATCAGAACATCACATTCTCTCCCCCCCCCCCCCCCCCCCCCCCCCCCCGCCCCAACTTAACTTCTATCAATCCATACGTCCAGCCATGCCGCTTCCAACAGCTCTGCAATACGAATGGCCCAGAGCCAGGCCTACCTGCAAAACCTCTGCAAAAAGCTCTGACAGAAGGAAAGGGTGGGGGCAGCAATTTGCAATCTAACACTCCAAACAAGCAAATAAAAAACGTTGTTCAAAGAAATCAAAAACGTTGCACACAACTCAAAGAGTTACTAAAATGTAACCAGCTTAACTTTAAATTTCTTCTCCACAGCCACTAGATTTCAGCATCAGAGATTGGATTGGGGAATTGCAACAAAATCGCGTTCCATTTTTTTCATTTTTGAATTTTAGTGGTGGAGTGTGAACAGGAAATTACTGGTAGAGCTCAATAAGCAAAATTAGGTCTTCTATGGACACACCAAACTCCCCAAATCTACCTGTATGTATGCCAACAAATATTAGTAGTACTGCATGGAACTGCTACCAAAACCCATCAAGATCGAAGCCAGAGTTTATCACATCACTGAACACCACTCTGTTCAGTGGATCCACGGTGCTATATTATCATGGATTCACACAACAAAGATCATGGGTTCACCCAAGGATCAGCTTTAGTCATAGAACTGCTACTGTGCAATTTGTTGCAGAACTGATCCTACCCAAGTAACGATACATTTTAAATAATTAGATTACTTAATGGGCTCATTGCAGTACATACCCATTGTCTCCTCCAAATACATAAATTGCATCCTTGTAGGCCACAACAGTATGCTTACTTCGTCTGAAAAGAAAGATTACATGCATTAATACATTAATAACAACTCTTGTAGATTGTTATCTACATGTTGTGATACACTTTACATTCAACATGTTAAACTAAGGATCATGGATAATCATTCTGATAAACTGAAAATACTGAAATAGTATTTTTGTAATGTAAGGAGATACTGTAGAGAGATTTGTATAGAAGAGAGAAAGTACTGAATAATTTAGGGCTATTGAACGTTTGATGTAATCACCGAGATGTTTATGTGGGGTTATTCAAGAGATTTGTTTGATTAAATGGCTTACAGGGAGGATGTGTACACAGTGGTGGGTTTGTAAGGAGTCATTGATGAATGAATATGCAGTAAGGGTTTCATCAAATCAGAAATTTCTGCACATGGAATCATTCTGCCATTCCCGGGTCTCAGTCCGTAGCCTTTTAGCCCACAATGCTCACCCAGGCACTTGAAGGGTTCCGGCTCCATCATCCTCGCAGATATCTAATTTATCTACTATCTCTTACAATACGGTGACATTAACTTAGATTTTTTCTAAAACGAGATGATGAAAACTGCTGGAAATCTGAAATAAAAACTGAAAATCCTGAGAACATTCAACGTCAGAAAGCAACTGTGGAAAGGAATTGAGGAGATAACATTTTAGGATGAAGACCTTTGTCAGAACAGGGAAAGTGAAAAGACAAGTTTGTTTTAAGAGATGGGTGACATCCTAACTTCTGTACTCTCAGGCCTTACTAATGATGACAAGTGTGCTAAGCTTTCGTCCCACATCAACCCATGATGCCACTTTTAGGGAACTACATACTTGTACTCCCATGTCTCTCTGTTCTACAACACTCCCCAGAGCCTTACTGTGAAAGTCCTACCCTGACTAGCAAAATACATAAAGTTACTCTTATCTAAGTTAAATTCCATTTGGTATTCCTTAGATGACTTACTGATGAAAACCCTGCTGTAATTCTTGATAACCTCTTTCACCATCTACAATACCACCTATTTTAGTGTCATCTGCAAACTTACTGTCCATGTTTTGTATCTTCTCATCCAAATTGTTGATATGGATAACAAGCAACAATGGGCCTAGTACTGACCCAAGACAGACCAGGAGTCATGGACCTTCAGTATGAAAAATTATCTTCCACCATGAACATCTGCTTCCTACTATCAAGCCAATTATATATCCAATTAGATAACTCTCCCTGGATTCCATGCGATGTAACTTACCAGAGCAGTTGAAGTCCGCATAGACTACATCTATCACCCTGTTCTCATCAACTCTCTTCGTTGCTTCTTAAAAAACTCAAATTTGTGAGAAATCATCTTCCATGCACAAAGCCGAGCTGACTATCCCTAATCAACCTCCATCTTTCCAAAAGGACATCTACCTTATCCCTCAGAATCCCCTCCGGCAACTCACCTACCACATATGTCAGGCTTACTAATCTATATTAGCACCCATGCATTTCTTAGCAGCCCTTCTTAAATAAAAGCACATTAGCAACTGTCCAGTCGTCTGGCACTTCACCTATGGCTCAGGATGATGTGTGTATCTCAGCCAACTTTTTTCTCTTGTTTCCTGCAATATTCATGGACATACCCTACCAGGCCTCTGATTTATCTATATTTATATGTTTTAAGAACTCCGGCATCTCTTATTATGCATTGCAGAATATCCCCAAGACATCCCTATTAACTTTCCTGTTCTCTGTGTCTTTCGCTGCTGTTAAAATAGAGGAGAAATATTCATCAAGGTCCATCTTTTGCAGCTCCACACATAGATGTCCACTTTGGTCTTTGTGGGGCCCCTATTCTCTCTTGAGCTACTTTTCCCTTGTAAAATATCTTTGGATTCTCATTAATCTTCTAAGCCAAAGCCATCGTATCGCCCCTTTTTTCCCTTCCCGTTTTCCTTCTTATGTATCCTCCTGCACCCCTACACTCCTCCAGGGATTCACTTGATCCCAGGTGCCTATCGCTGGTCCATGCCACTGAGATGATCCCAATGCTTCTGGAGCTGTTGAATTAACACATTAATTAGGGCAGTTTGAGAGGGAATAAGTACAAAGGAATACATTAAATCTGCAAAACGCAGGTGAGAGCTTTTGCTGAAATTTGGAATATAAAGTGGAATACTGGAAATGCCACAAAGGGCAATGGGTAAGCAGATAAAATATAATGCCCAGAGTAGGGGAATCGAGAACAATTGAATTCTTACTATTCTATGAGGTAATCTCTAATATCAGCTTTCCTGGACGTTTTAAATCACTGAAATTAATCTTTTCATAAAGTATTTTTCTTTGTATCTGCTCCATAACAACTTCAAAATTTAATTATAGGCATAGGGCTATACAGCGTGGAAAAAGACCATTCGGCCATTTGATAATGCAGCCCAAGTTCCCATTGTGGGCTCGCCCATTCGCGTGCATTGGCTCATGACCCTCTAAAGTTTTCCCATCCATATATTGTCCAAATATATTTTAAGTCATGTATCATCTTCTATAGCTTGTGTAAGAAAGAACTGCAGATGCTGGTTTAAATCGAAGGTAGACACAAAATGCTGGAGTAACTCAGCGGGTGAGGCAGCATCTCTGGATAGAAGGAACGGGCGACGTTTCAGCTCCCTCTGGCATAATACATCAGAAATTCCTAATCATTCTTGCCTTTTAAACCACATTCCTTGTCTATGTTGATAATAACTGAAGTGATCATTCCTAGAGTAGAGCTACTGATTGGGCAGTTTTGATCTTAACCTCCAGTGTTGCCTGTATGGAATTAGCACATACATCATAGTTGTTTCTTCTGATCCAGTTTCCTGTGTGACTGGTAGGTTAATGGACCATGGTAACCTATCCACTATGAATGGGCAAATAGTACAATCTTAGGCGATTTAATGAGAATGTGTGGGACACTGCTTGCAGGGGAAATTAATAACGTTTTTTGAGAGTCGGCATTGATTTGATGGGCCGAATTGCGTGTGATCAATGAAATATGGAATCCTCGTGATATTTACTGTCTGCAGTATATATGCAACATCAATGCTCATCTATTGTCCCTTAGGTAAACAGCAGTATTAAGAGGTTAAAGATGTATGTAAGTAAGAGGCTTACAAGGAATTATTGCTGGAGTTCGCGGATGCGCCTCTGCGGAATCACTGACAATCGGGGTCTGTATGTGTGGAAGGAACAGGACTACTCGGGGACATGGAAGAAGCCACTAACTGAATTAATTAAAGCTTCTTATTGAGAGTGTTATCGCCTCTTGTTACCTGGCTCCCACGAATTCATCGCAGGGCGGCAGCCTCCTCCAGCGGTGCACGGTCTCAAAAGGCCCGAAGTTCAGGGTCAAATATTCGACACTGTCTGAGCAACTATGGTCGAAATCCACACTGGGGGCCACCTTCGACTTCCCTTCCATGGCCTCAGAGGTAACAGCAACCAACTTTGTCCTCGCCACTTCTGACTTCCTTTCGGAGAAACGCCAGGGTCCTTGCTAATGATCCCACCGCCGCTCGCCGTCTTTGGTCTGAAGCGGCGAGACCCTAGGGCACGCCGGGAAACGGAGGCCCGACAGAGCGGAACTCAATGGGAACTCTACAAAACGGACTACAGCATCCATCATGCTCAGCGCGGGCGGCCAGGTCGGATGATGAGGTAGAGGGAGTGACTACAGCTCCCATGATACATCGCAATGTCGCGAAGGTGGCGGCGTTCTTCCACCAACCGTTGTCAAGAGTGTTTTATTGTCAGACAGATAGGACAATGAAATTCTTGCTTGCTGCAGCACATCAGAATATGTAAACATAGTACATAACGGGAGAAAAAAAGTTCAGTGTGTGTATATATACACATGCACACATACTCAATAAATAAACAAATATAGTGCAATAATAATAATAGACGGTTGTAATAGCAATGTTACAAAATTTTAATATTTTAAAAATCAAGTCTGCAATTTATCCCATCAGATAAAGCATAATTAGAAGTTTAATTTGACACCTACTTCACTTTCATATCTTCAGTATTAAAAAGGTTATGGCCATTTTCATACATGGAAATTAGCATCTTGTTCCCTATTGCTTTTCCAATGACTTAACTCAAAAGCTGTGATCGAGGACAGTCAAAAGCCCATTACTTTCTTAAAAATTAAGAGAACTGAATGAAATTTTCAGTTATTATAGATTGAAGCATTCTGAAACAAATATGAAACAATCTTACTTGGGTGACCTGAAATTAATGCATATAATTAGTTAGTTACCTAATTGTAGCTAGTTACAAAATTCAATTACTAGATCTAAACATCTATCAATTTCTTAAGAAAAGATTAACATTTTTAAATAGCCTAAGTGTCCAAATAACATTCACACAAGAATTCACAATATAACATGATTTTTAAATCTCATTGTCATGAATTTATAGGCCAAATGGAAGGAATTTAGTGTTTAATTCCCGTAAATTAATGGCCATTTAAATCATCTTGCGAGTGGGTTTCTGTGGAACGCGCTGGTTTGGAACGTTGCATTTGCAGTGAATTTAAACCCCATATCGGCAGGAAAAATACTGCCGGTTCGTATATTTACATAGTCACATTTTCGCAATGTGAAATTTTGATTAAAGGCATCCTTAGAAGCAAGTTTATATATAAAATAAACGGCTTTCTTTTACCTGTCCCGTGCGTGAAATCCATCCCCGTTGTCGGCGTTGACGGCTTTAGAAGATGCTTTATAATTTACTCCAGCAATTAAATTATCCAGTGCAGTTTAAAATAAATTTAATAAAACTGATGTCGAAGCGATTTTTCTTCAACATCTAAACAGCCTGTTCAAAATCGATTTGATCAGGCTGGAGAAATACCCCATTTTAAACCCGCCGCCCTCTCAAAGGCGCCATAGTCACGCACACGGGCAGCGACAGATCTGCAGCGCCGCTGAAGGTAAGTTTTGTAACATACCTAGTTGTAATTCAGAGCTTATTTGTTGTCGTGTAGGCTGTAGGGAAGAAGTTGTTCCTGAACCTGGGCGTTACAGTTTCAAGGCTCCTGTATCTTCTTCCCGATGGCAATGGTGAAATGAGTGTGTGGCCAGGATGGTGTGGGTCTTTGATGATGTTGGCTGCCTTTTTGAGGCAGCGACTTCGATAGATCCTTTCAATGGTGGGGAGGTCAGAGACGGTGATGAACTGGACAGTGGTCACAACTTTTTGCAGTCTTTGTGCAGTGAGGGGAGAACATGCCCGAGATCATGGGCGGTTCAACGTTAAATGTGTTCGTGGTTGTGGTGAGTGAGGGCTGACAGGAGCAGCCGCTGGAGAAATATTGAGTAGACACATGGAACTGCAGATGCCAGAAACCTGAGCAAAAAACCCAGAAGTGCTGGAGTAGTTCAGTGGGTCAATCAGCAACTGTGGAGTTCTTGAGCCAAAGTCAGAAAAGTCGTTGAAAAGTTGCAGCAGGTCAGGCAGCATTTGTGGAGCACATGGACAGAGGACCTTTCGGGTCGGGAGTCTTCTTCAGAAATATTGGTGTGTCATCAGAGCACCAGATGTGTTTGTGTTATAATCTCAGGAATAAATGTACCTTCATTTTGCAAATTTACATGTTAATCTGATCTAGAGTGGACGATGCACATTTGGTCAATGTAAGAACTTTAAGCTAACAAACTAGAATACTACATATCTCTGCTTCATCTATCTCTGGAAAATCGAGGATAATGAGTGTATCTACTGGAATCAACTGGCTGGAGCTTGCACACAAATAGGCTGAAGGAGGCAGAGGAAAGGGAGTGAAAAATGTGGTCATTATGATGAATAAAAAGCTCAACTGCAGTGTGACCAAACAATATTTATTATGAGGGCATGGTAGGATGATCCCAGACAATCCATGCAAAAGCAAACTGATGCTTGCTCAATTAAAATGTTGTCAAATATTGAAATCTTCAGGGGCTGGATGGAGAGTATGTTTTCAACAACAGGTAGTAAATCAGTGTTTTTATGTGGAGATTTCAATATTGACCTACTAAATCCTAATCAACACAACCTTACAGAAGATTTTATTAATACTATGTACAGCATGAGTCTATTTCCGAAAATCACTAGACCTAGTAGAATTACTTCCCATTGCGCTACACTCATTGACAATATATTTAACAATGATTTGGAAAATAAAATAGTAAGTGGATTATTAATTAATGATATAAGTGACCATCTGCCAGTTTTTGTAGTTTATGATGGTGTCCACAGGAATAACAAACCAAGCAGATTAATAGAATATAGAAGAGTGAGATCGGAGGAAGCTATCAATGCACTAAAAAGGGATCTATTGGCACAAAACTGGGATATAATATACCAAAAAAGAGACATTGATAGTGCTTATGAAACATTTATTGATATGTTTAAGTTATTATATGATAAAAATTGTCCAATTAAAGAATATAATAGAAAATCAAAATATACTAAATGTCCATGGATTACAAAGGGATTACAAAATGCTTGTAAAAAAAAAAATGGCCTATACAGAGATTTTATAAGAGAGAGAACTAAAGATACAGAAAATAAATATAAAAAGTATAAAAATAAATTAACTTACATCATAAGAGAAAGCAAGAAAGATTATTATAAGAAGAAATTAGATGACAATAAAGACAATATAAAAAGAATATGGAGCATACTTAATAGCATTATCCGAAATGGTCCGGGGAGAACAAATTACCCGAAGTATTTTATTGATAAGGATAAGGAAATTTACAACATGGAAGATATAGCTAATAGCTTTAATAATTTTTTTGTTAATATTGGACCAGACCTGGCTAAACAAATCCCTGATTCAGGGACATCTGGAGAAACACCTGAGAAATTAGTGGAAAGAAATCCCTGCTCTATGTTTCTTACGGCAGTAGAAGAGAAAGAACTGCTGGATATTGTCAAAACATGTAAAAATAAGAAGTCTACCGATTTCAATGACATTGACATGTCGCTAGTTAAGATGGTCATTGAGGGGATCTCCAAACCTTTAACATTCATCTGTAATTTATCCTTCCAGACCGGAACTTTTCCAATTAAAATGAAAATAGCAAAAATAATACCAATATACAAAACAGGGAACAAGCATCATTTTACAAACTATAGACCTGTTTCCTTACTCCCACAATTTTCCAAAATATTAGAAAAAAATGTTTAATAATAGACTAGACAAATTTGTAGAAAATAATAAATTATTAACAGAAAGTCAATATGGATTCAGAACAAATAGATCAACATCACTTGCAATACTAGAATTAATTGAAGACATCACAAACGCCATTGATAAGAAATTATATGCAGCTGGGATATTCATTGACATAAAAAAAGCATTTGATACAATTAATCATGATATTTTATTTAAAAAATTGGAGAGGTATGGAATTAGAGGAATAGTACTGGACTGGATTAAAAGCTACTTAAGTAACAGGCAACAGTTTGTAAATCTGGGTAGTCATAATTCTACATGTTTGGACATTGTGTGTGGTGTACCACAGGGGTCAGTGCTGGGCCCAAAATTATTTATCATGTACATAAATGATATTTGTAATGTGTCCAATGTCTTGAGGCTGGTTTTGTTTGCAGATGATACAAATATTTTTTGCTCTGGAGAAAATTTAAAAAGGCTATTGGATAAAATAATAAAAGAAATGGGTAAATTGAAAATATGGTTTGATAGTAATAAAATTTCATTAAATTCTGAGTAAAACTAAAAATAATGTTATTTGGTAATTGTAGAATAAGTCCCCTAGTAAGTATAAAGATAAATGGGGTGGAAGTTGAAAGAGTGCATGAAAATAAATTTCTTGGGGTTATAATTGACGATAAAATAAGCTGGAAATCACATATTAAACATGTAAAATTAAAATTATCAAAAAGTATCTCTGTATTATACAAAGCCAAGCAAGCTCTGGATTACAAATCACTCCGTATTCTTTATTGTACATTAATTTTACCCTACTTAAATTATTGTACAGAAGTCTGGGGAAATAATTATAAAAATTCGATACACTCATTAACCATGATGCAAAAAAGAGCAATTCGTATTATCCATAATGCTAAGTATCTGGGTCATACGAATCCATTATTTTTAGAGTCAAAATTATTAAAATTAGAAGATTTGGTCACATTCAAAACAGCTCAGATAATGTTTAGGGCCAAAAATAAAAATTTACCTGGAAACATTCAAAAATTATTTAACGAGCGTGTGGGGGGTTACAATTTAAGAGGAATATTTAACTTTAAGAAACAACAAGTCCGTACGACTAGAAAATCCTTTTGTATTTCGGTTTGTGGAGTAGGAGTGTGGAATAAATTGAACGGGAAATTGAAGCAATGCACAAACATGAATCATTTTAAAATGATATATAAAAAAATAATGCTCAAGGGGTACAGGGATGGAGGGGATGGTTGACAAGTGGGGGTTGATGTTTATCTTGTTTACAATCGTTGATGTTATCTTGTTACTATTGTTGATGTTTATCTTGTTTACTATTGTTCACTGATGTTGGGTACTTCAAATATGAAGATTGTATGTACATAATAGTTGAATGTATATAAGTGTCTGTATGTATTATGGGAAATTGCCTAGGGCAGTACTATTATTAGTAAGGAATTGATTTTTAAATACGATAGAAGTGTGGGAAAAGGGGTGAGATTTAATAAGTTATTCTTCTTCTCACTCCTTTTCGAGCTTGTACAGACTCTGAGTTGGACATTGGAACCTTGATTTTGTTCTTCTCAATTGTAAATGTTGATTGCAATGTTCAATTGTTTGATAATTTCGATTTTGTTAATATCAATGTCTTTAATGTCTTTACTTGTTCGGAATAAATAAATAAATAAATAAATAAATAAATATTTATCATGAGCCAATGTGGTATTTAAGGGATAAAGCAAGGAGGCTGGTGCTCAGGCTTTGGATTAAGAGAAAGGGAAAATGGAGAATCGGTGGATGTGAAGCACAACATTCTTTATTGTGCTGGGGGAAAGAACATTGTGGTGAGCAAGTGCAGTGGCAACCAAAGCCAGCAAAGGGCAGTTGCAGTTAGTAACTGGTGCAATCAAAGTTTTTTCCCTTTGCAAGTCGATCATTCTGTCTTTCTGGATTTTAGAACATCCCCTGCTGGCCTTTTCACCGAATTACAGAAAGACATACACAATTTGAAGGGTCCAGCTATTACAAGTTGAGTGAGGTAACAATGTGGATGGCTTGACAGGAAGCCATGTGTTTAAACATGCAGGTTTGCCTCTATACATGCAGGTTTCCTAATTTCTTTCATTCTCCTGTTTCTATCCCCCTCCTAGCCGAACATTATTTTGGCACTTTTTCTATGTTATTCTATTGTGAATGCATCCTGTAAACTTCTGATAATGGGTCATTAATTGAGTTTGTTTCTTTATTGGTGAGTATTTCTAGCATTGTCTTATTTTTTATATCGTGATTTGTTATGAAATGTAAATTTTATCCAAACTGTAAAGAAAACAAGCTTGTTTTCACTTTAATTCACCCAGCACAGTCCTAATGCTCTTCTAGATACGAGTAGATGTTGCAAAATAGAACTTGGGAAAACTTGCAATGGATTTTGATATATTAAAAGCAAATCCTGGAGGCATGTGTATTCTGGCAATGGAGTCGGTTTTGCCAGGAAGGGAATCATGAGTGATGTTGGTTAAATTGTAATTCAGCACCTTCATTACCTGTGGTGAACAAGGTTTAATTACCAAAACAACAAAGTTGAAGTAGTGCACCACACAAACTATTATTTGGCTGCTCTATTGAAAAGTGGCCAACCTGGCTACAAAAGCAGTGGAAGGTATTAAGGTAGTCTGTCCAGATTGTTGAAAGCATGAGAAATTACTTAAAGTTAGAAATAAGTTAAAGAATGTCTGCCTTCAAAACTAGCATCTGTAGTTCCGTGTGTCTACAATATTTTTGGTGAGGTTGGTTTTGAGATTAACATTTGGTGGGACACCATGGAGAATACCAGTATTCTTTTGAGGTAACTTTTTTATATAACAACTTAAGATAGCCTTATTTAGCTGGCTCTTCTGAAATACAACAGTCCCAGTGGCAAATCAGTCTCTCAGTACCGTGTTGGATTTGAATAAGGATTCCATCCATTGACATTTATGATATTGATAAAAATAGAACATATACATATAGCATCTTACAAAACAAGAACAGAACAGATATTATTAGGAAGTGTGTCTTTAGATGGAAGTGTGATCAAATGAGCGGGTATTCTTTGCTGAGGTGTCATAAATACAGACCATTGAGAAAGAGGTAGATCATTATGTATAATCAGATATTGACCACAAGATGGCACATGTGTAAAGGTTACAGCAATTAATCAAACTGGACAGTAATAAAGTTGGGTTCATACTTATGAAATGAGGGAATTGCAATTTTAAAATCAAATTGCTTCATAATTATATATATAAATAATATATATTATTCCCATTGGATTATGCAGTTCTGCATCAACCCACTTCTGTAATTCTCCAGTAAATCAAGCATTTTCCCATCTTCTTCTTGTCGTGTCGCTACACTTTTCCAAGCCACTGCGTAACGCAGGCTCTGGCACATGGGATGAAGACCTTGAGATCTTCTGGTTCACAGGGCTCTGGAAGGAGGGGGCAGGTACGTAGGTGCTCCATAGTTTGGGTTGCCTCCCCGCAGACACATTCGGTTGGTCCATCGTTGTTGTGCCCCCACTTCTGCATGAGAGCTTTGCACCGTCCGACCCGTGTTCTGAGGCAATTGAGGCAGAGCCAGACTGGCCATGTCTCTTTCGCTCCCAATGGAAATGACTCTTCAGGGTATAGTGTCAGTGTGTGGGGTTTTGATTGTAGGTGATTGTAGGTAGATTGTCACCCAAGCATCCTACAGGTGCGGGGGTTATCATTCAGGGGTTGAACTGCATGTAGGAAGCTATTACTGGATTTTAACCTCTTTGGTGCCTGGACGTGTTGTAGAGTGGGTGACGAGGGTCATCCTCCTGCTTGGTGCGTTCCACTCTTGAGGATGCTGCTCTTCTGATTGGAGGGGGTGCAATACCACACAGCAGGTACAGGTCGTCAACTTGTGTGGGTTCCCATTAAATATTTGTTTATTATACCAAACCTCTCCCTGTTCTTTTGATAAACAAGGTTTATTCCTTTGGTAAAAAGACCTTCCATTCACCCATTACTTAGAATGCAAATGGGCAAAACCTCTTCCCAATCACTTCCATGAAATATATTTTTTGTCTGTACTCCATAAATTAAAAAAACATTTCCCAGGACAGCACTTATCCTTTTTGGCTGCTAAATGTATGAAGGCATAGCATGGAATCCACATGCAGGAAGTCTAGGTTTTCTTTAGATATGATGGATTTCATTCAGTATTTTTGTAGCTTATATCATAATATTGATAAATGATCTGATGTGAACTGAAGGTTATTAAACAGAAACATTTATGTGGCATGTTATACATTCTTTAAAGATAGCCTCAACATCACAAGACTGTGAAATAGCCTTGAGGCTCAAGCAAATCTTAAAGCTGAATTGTATAATAGATGTTTTAAGTTATTTCTTTCAACTTGTTTTGCCCGAGCTGTTGAATTAATGTGGCAGAGCTATTGAAAAATAATTTAACATTTCATTGAACATTTTAATCTGAAGCAAAATGATCTACAAACAAATGAGGTACTTGTCTTGAAATAATATATTTTAACCAGAAGGAGAAAAGTGTAATATATTGAATGTTGAAACGGATCTTTTGGGTTGTGGTAAACTGTCTTTAGAACCTACATTTTGTGATTTAGCTGTTTAATTGCAGAAGCCTCCCTCATCCAGGCTAAATGAAGAGTGTCTTTGATCCAGCTTTATTTTTTTTGTGATCACAAACTAGAATTTAACATGATATTTCTGTTGCTTCATTATCATTGGAAAAATATCTTAAGGTCAATGAAAAAAAGTATTATCGATATCACTGAAACTGATTATCCAGTCCTTATTATATTGCTATATGTGGGGGCTTGCTCTGTGAAAATTGCTTACTGTGCAACCCTTACACAATCGTGATAACATTTCAGAAGTATCCCATTGGCTGTCATGTGCTTGGGAGGACCTGTGGTCAAGAAATGTGATGAACAAATGTGTCCTTTTTTTTTTACTGAGCACCTCTCAAAAGGTAATTAACCATAAATAAAACTGAATTCAAAGTGAAACAGTTCAAAATATAAAGTCAGAATTTCTATGCAATGAATTGTAGTTGATTTGTTGCATTGTCTCTAAAATTGAAACAGTTTCATGGATTATATCTCCATTGGAGGATTCCATTCAACCGTGTGCTTGGGATTGTTTTAAAATATATTATTTTCCAGTAACAGGCTGCAGCAAAAAAAAGGAAAGTGTTTGAATTTGTAGAAGAATCCAGTTACATCCAGTGAATAGTCGCAATAGATTCTTTTTCCGCATCTTTTTTAATTTTCTCTTGATGTCAAGAATCCGTCTTGGTAATATCTTCTGAAACTCTGTTTTTTTCCCCATATGCATTCAGATCCAGGGTTCTGGACTGCAGCTATTTAAATAGTTAAGATTGCTGGTCCAACAACCAGTAATGAGTGAGCAAAAGGTTCCTCTAACTAACCATTGGGAAGGCCAAAGTCTTTGTCTTTGGTCGTCACCCCAAACGTTGTTCCTTAACCAGAATTCTCCTGGCAACTG